>JBAMJV010009543.1:0-103882 GCA_037951105.1 Echinarachnius parma
GGACTGGGGGATCGTTGGGGGAGGCAACGGGTGCCGCTCTACCATCAGCGGCCGCACGTGCATGGTTTGGGCCTATTCTACCTGTGACGTCATCAAATTTCTCTGCACCAAATCGCCGTCAAACGGCGAAAATCGGGGTTCAGAATAAGAGTTTAAATTTGCTTTTAATTGTTTTCTGGGCGGTGTTAGGGCTTCAAAATTAACTTTTTCATGCTCAGTATGTTCTCAGCTTTCAGAAGAGGTACAATATGCATATTATAGGATCTTCATTGAGTTTTCGGTTTAAATATCACGTGACTATGACTGAATTATGTACATAATGTACATAATTCAGTCATAGTCACGTGACAGTTAGGTCTTATCTAAAGACCGTCTTAAATGTCATGTGACTATGACTGAATTATGTATATAATGTACATAATTCAGTCACAGTCGCGTGACAGTTACGGTAACGGACGGTCTTTAGAAAAGACCTTTTCATGAAACGGGGCCCTGAGGTCTACTAACTACAGGGTCCCCGGTTCGAAAACCGAACGATGCCCTGGCATTTTACATCCTTCAGTATTAAAGACATTTAGATTCACATTGCTGCTCTCAACCCAGCGATATAAATAGGGAGCTGGCAGGAATTGATCCCTTAATTAAGGTAATGATGCGTCGTATTATGGCAGCTGGGCAAAAGTCAGGGTAGTATCAGGACTTTATATAACAGCGCATGCAGAGATGCCAACCTTCACAAACCAAAAAAAAGTATTCTGAGCTCTAAAAAACAGTATTTTGGACACAAAAAAGTATTTTCAGTGCAGCCAACGTATTAGGTAAAAAATCATATTTTTTCGCGAAGTTATTTTCGCGCAGCAAAAATACCCTTTCTGTTTGCGTTAATATAAAAGTTGATTCAGTCAATCACACAGCGTTTTACGAGTTTGTTTTGTTTATTTGTGATATATTTCAAATTTATAACTTTAATAATAGTTTTTCAGGGTTCAACCTTATTCTTTTCGCCATTTTCAACCATTACTATATGGTGGGGAGGAGAAGGGGGGGGAAAAAAAAAAAAAAAAAAATCAATATTTTAAAAAATTTTAAAATTTTATTTTATTTTTATTTTTTTCTTCAAAAAAAGTATTTTTTTTCTTAGAAAACGTACTGCCGTATTTACATCTAAAAAACGTACTAAATACGGCAAAAGCGTACTACTTGGCATCTCTGCGCATGGCATACATGGAAAATGCAATTTAAAAATGCATTGCTATTATTGTTACTATAATTTAAATATTTTCGCACCATCAATTTTTTCCCGCTGGGTGGGTAACATAAAAAGACATCTGCGAGTTCTTAAAGTCACATTGAGCAAGTGTTCATTTTTGTTTCCTTTGCAAGATATACATTATTCACAACATATTTTATATGCAAATAAATTTATCTTCGATATTATTATATACTGCATCCACTTAAAACCAGAGTTTATACACTCACCCACCACACATGTACGTAGATGAAGACACTTGATGCACAAGGTACCGTATGCTTGATACGCATTCATCACACACTTCGAACAAGCGCTGAAAATCATGTATATATTTTTCACGGGATTCAGAATTTATTCTCCAAATCTAGCCCAGATGCATGAGAATATATAAACCATGAATTACCATGTGAAGAGTATTACATCGAAACGGTTAGATATCCATATCGCCACCCGGCAGCAGAGCTTCTGTGTCTTCTGCGTTCACATTTAGGATGTCGGTCGGAGATACGTTAATTGGTCTACGATCAGCTTTCGACTTGAGCCGCTTCCACGAAAACAGAGTCATTATCTGAAATTTGAAGAAAAAAAAGGAATTTTTCTTAACTTCAATCGTAGAGTTGTGATGAAAAATCAAAAGCGAGCAATAAAAACATTTGTTTAATATGTATATATAGAATATCCATAAAAAATAAAAAATTTTGCAAATTTGTATTTATCAATATATTTCTGGTCAATTTTTTCTGTTTGAATCTATTTTCTATAAAAAAAACAACAATCACCTTGGTGACCCTTCGCACATATCCCTACGATGTTTTCTCATCCTGAGGGTTTGTGTCAGGTTGATACATAGCTTCTGATTAGCAAGAGCATTGAAAGGGGTTTCGGGGAACGAGAGCCATCATAACACGTGTGGTTTGCGGTTGCACCATGTATAAGGAGAGGATTGGTGAGTCCTGAGAAGGACTGTTGGTCTTCTTTTTAGGAAAGTCCTAAAAAGGACTGTGGTCATCCTAGAAAGGACTGTTGGTAGTCCTGGAAAGGACTGTTGGTATTCTCTCTTGAGCCTGTTGTTCAAATAAGAGCTACAGCGCCGGTATAGTTATTGTAAGGAGAGGGTGGGTGGAAGGAGGGGGCTCAACGTTTCGAACAGGTTGACTGTCTGTTGTCAGGATGAGAGCCATCATAACAGCTTTCTAGCTCAGTCTAGCTAATATCTGGAGGTTGGATTCCCAGGGGAGCCCATTTTCATTTAATAACAAAAAGGGATCTAGTAACTTTGTTGACATGTGCAAAAAGTGACGAATCAATGGTTGATAAAGTGTGTATTTTTGAGATCTGAAATGTCCACTGAGTAATGTTTGAAAATGTCTGGTTAAATGGATATTATACGGCCAAGTTATGAGCAAAAATGCAAAGTGATGTTTGCTAACTCATTGCACCGACTTTCTACAGTTATAACTTTCCAGTGGATAATTAAACATTTGAACACTTCAATCGTAAACATCTTTTTAACGAATGGGACATTTGAAAAACTGAAACCTGTTCCATGCCTCTATTGGTAATACGGATACAACAAGGTATGAGAGAACCACTAGAGTTCCAAGTAAGATTTGTGGATTTGGACAATGTTACTAAGATCCCTTTAATAAGTGAAACTCACCAGTGATAGAACAAACAGCACAGCCATGATTATAAACATCAGAAAAGGCTTCTCAACTGTCGAGCCGCTCCACAGTGGGCCCATAATGGTTGCTACCCCACCGACGGCTCTCCTAATACCCTGACTAAAACCTGATGAGAGGAAACAAAAGAGAAATCGTAAGTATTCATAGAGAACAAAATTGTTACCCCATTTATAGCAATAGTGTAAATAGTACTTTTTGTATACTATTCTCAGCATCAGAAAAAGCGTCTCAATGTTTGAACTACTCCACAGTGGCCCCATAATGGTTGCTACCCCACCGACTGCTCTCCTGATACCCTGGCTGAAACCTGATGAGAAGAACACAATAAATGAAAACCATGAATATTTATAGACAAAGACTTTGTTATCTTATTAGAGATAGTACACATAGCATCGTTCATACTATTTTCAGCATTAGAAAAGGCTTCTCAATATTCAAACTGCTCCACAGTGGCACCATGATGGTTGCTACCCCACCAACAGCTCTCGTAATACCCTGGCTGAAACCTGATGAGAAGAACATAATAAATGAAAACCATGAATAGTCACAGACAAAGACTTTGTTAACTCATTAGCAATAGTGCAAATGGTACTTTTTATACTATTTTCAGCATCAGAAAAGGCTTCTCAACGGTCGAGCCACCCTACAGTGGCCCCATAATGGTTGCTATCCCACCGACAGCTCTCCTTATACCCTGGCTGAAACCTGATGAGAAGAACATAATAAATGAGAAATCATGAATATTTAAAGACAACATCTTTGTTACCTCATTAGAGATAGTACAAATAGCATCGTTTATACTATTTTCAGCATCAGAAAAGGCTTCTCAATATTCAAACTGCTCCACAGTGGGCCTATAATGGTTGCTACCCCACCGACAGCTCTCCTAATACCCTGGCTAAAACCTGATGAGAAGAACATAATGAATGAGAAATCATGAATATTTAAAGACAACATCTTTGTTACCTCATTAGAGATAGTACAAATAGCATCGTTTATACTGTTTTCAGCATCAGAAAAGGCGTTTCAATATTCAAACTGCTCCACAGTGGCACCATGATGGTTGCTACCCCACCAACAGCTCTCCTTTATACCCTGGCTGAAACCTGATGAGAAGAACATAATAAATGAAAACCATGAATAGTCATAGACAAAGACTTTGTTAACTCATTAGCAATAGTGCAAATGGTACTTTTTATACTATTTTCAGCATCAGAAAAGGCTTCTCAATATTCGAGCCACTCCACAGTGGGCCCATAATGGTTGCTACCCCACCGACCGCTCGCCTAATACCCTGGCTGAAACCTGATGAGAAGAAAATACAGAAAGAGAAATCGTAAGTATTCACTCGACGACAAAATTGTTACCTCATTAGAGACATACAAATAGCATCGTTTATACTATTCTCAGCATCAGAAAAGGCGTCTCTATGTTTGAGCCACCCTACAGTGGGCCCATAATGGTTGCTACCCCACCGACAGCTCATCTAATACCCTGGCTGAAACCTGATGAGAAGAACATAATAAATGAAAAGCATGAATATTCATAGACAAAGACTTTGTTACCTCATTAGTGATAAATAGAGATAAAACAGTACAAATAGCATGGTTTTCAGCATCAGAAACAGCTTCCCAACGGTGGGCCCATAATGGTTGCTACCCCACCGACTGCTCTCCTAATAACCTGGCTAAAACCTAATGAGAAGGAAATAATGAATATTTGAAGACAACAACTTTGTTACCTCATTAGAGATCGTACAAATAGCACGGTTTTCAGCATCAGAAACAGCTTCCCAATGGTGGGCCCATAATGGTTGCTACCCCACCGACTGCTCATCTAATACCCTGGCTGATACCTGATGAGAAGGAAATACTGAAAAAGAACCATGAATATTCAAAGACAAAGACTTTGAATAGTCTTTGAAAATTCTTCAAGATTGCATAATAATTTTTCTGAACAAAAAAATATTTTCTAATCATTATTAATGAATTATGCAAATTTATGCCCATATCTTTTTGGAGTCTATAAATCACAAATTCTAGCTTGGAATATGCATATAATATGCATAAATATTCTTTATATAATCAACAACTTTTCGACATTAAAAATTGCAACAGCCAAAATTTTGCTTATGTATTTCTTTATTTTGTGAATTTCTTATGTATTTCTTTGTTTTTTTCAACTTCTGTATTTCTTTGTTTTTTTTAATGAAATAAATTATTGATTGGTAAAAACTTCTAGCATACTAAAAACGAGGAGTGATACATACCTTGTATATTTTGAGGGACTACTTTGGAGAACAGGGAGATGATCGCGACCGCCATAAAGGCCAGGCCGGAAACCTGGATAGCACACGTAATCATGAACGTTGGGTAGTTCTTCTTGACTTCGCCTGTCGTAGAAACAAGAAAAGAGGGAAAAAATTAAGGCAATAAACAAAACAAAACAAAAAATAAATAAATAAATAAATCAATGAAAATATTTAAAGGTATATGATTATTCCTCTGGAGTAGCAAATTATTAGTTCTCCTGGATTTAAGTGCCCCCTTCGACACTATTTATTATATGACACTTAAATACTCTCCAAACATCTTTTGGTATAGATGGTACTGTTCTTTCATGGATTCAGTCATATCTCAGTGACAGACAGCAACAAATACAAATTGATGAGGCTGTTTCAGATGAGTTCGGTGTCCCTCATAGTGTGCCCCAAAGGTCACGCCTCTGCCCTTTACGTTTTTACGCTTAGTAATTTGACTGGCCGGATTAAGAAGCATTTCCAAACTTTTACTTGTTATTACTATGCAGATGACACACAGATTTAAATTTACTTTACTTTAAGTGTTATTGAGAGACAACATAGTATTTCAGCGTTGGAAACTTGTATTAGATTCATATGTTCTTGGATGCTCCACAATAAGCTGAAGTTTAATGATAGTAAAACAAGAGTTCTTGATTGTTGGAACGACCAGACAGGTCTCCAAACTATAGACATTAGTAATCTTACTGCTGGAAATTCTGTTGTTAGTCCATCTAACAAGATGAGAAATGTAGGTGTATTAAATAGAAACATGCATTTCATACACAAGCAAAGCAGCCTTCTTTACGATTTTCAATCTTTGTCGTATTTGTAAATTCTTAGATCAGATATTAAAGTGCTGAAACACTTTGTAAGTTTTGTCTGTAAAGGGCATTGGTATTTCTCTACAGTTATGAAATGTGCTATATAAGAAAGAGCTATTATTCATTGTTATTATTATTTTTATTATCATTAAATTGCCAGTGTATTATCTGTGTTCTGATTTTACACCTTATGCCTCGATGACAGACATAACACCGGAACTTGCCGCCCCCCCCCCTCAACAAGCCGTTCCCTCCACTCAAGCAGTTAGCCATTGGAAGCCCATTCTGGTGTATCAGCTGTGTGCTGATTTTACACCATACGCCATAATGACGGACATAACGCCGGAACCTGCCGCACCCTCGAGCTGCTGGCCATTGAAAGCCCAGTCCGGTGTATTATCTGTGTGCCGATATTACACCTTACGCCACAATGACGGACATAACGCCGGAACCTGCCGCACCCTCAACAAGCCGTGCACTCGAGCTGTTGGCCATTGGAAGCCCAGTCCGGTGTTTTATCTGTGTGCCGATATTACACCTTACGCCTCAATGATAGACATAACACCGGAACCTGCCGCACTGCACGCAAATTTTTTTCCGCACATGGTAAAGCAAATTCTTGTGAATTATTCATAAGCAGTGATGTTGGCCACAGCTTTCAGACTTTAGTGAAAACTCTGCGTGATACATTTACTAAATAAACCGCTACTCAACATTTATTATGGCAAAAGAAAAGAAGCACAGAGGATTTGAACCCATGATACAAAGCATGACCACAGCATCATGAAATCCACAGCATGACCATTAGGCCACGTAAATTGCCGATGGTCAGAAGGGTCTCATTGTAATCATAATCCTCAAACTCACCCTAACCCCGATACAAGTTATGAATATTCATGAGTAGCCATTGACGTACATCGCTGCTTATGAATAATTCATTAGGATTTGCTTTACCATGTGCGGAAAAAAAATTAGCGCACTGCACCCTCAACAAGCCGTGCCCTCGAGCTGTTGGCCATTGGAAGCCCAGTCCGGTGTATTATTTGTGTTCTGATTTTACACCTTATGCCATGATGACAGACCCGACTTCTGAACTTGCAGCCCTTCTCAACAAGCTATGTCCTCCACTTGAGCCATTTGCAGCCCAGTCCGGGCAAGCTGACAAGGAGAGGACGAAACCTACACCCTCAGCCACAGCCTCTAAGCCACCCTTTGAGGCTGGGTCTTCAGACCCCCCATAGGGTCATTGTTATTTATTAGCACTCAGTAATGTAGTTTTCGTGATTGTAATTTAATTTCAAGTTAGAATTCTGGGATAAGGCTCTGGACATACATGTACATGAGTATTGATTGATTTTTATGTTATTAAATGTAGTCAAAACTATTGTTATTGTATGAATTTAATATGCATATTCACAATGTGTGAACAAAACAAATTTCCAATATAAGGACCAATAACAAACCAAAATACAGACCAATATTAAAAGGAAATGAATAAGTGAATGAATACACGATCTTGGATCCACGATCTTGGACAGTCAGCCGCCCGGCTGCAAAAGCGCTGAACATCTTGAAGCTGGCCAATACCAATTCCACACTTCTTAGTATGATATTATCGCTGTTGCCCTCATTGGATGGAATCACCCTTTTAGGCGCTGCTAATCGAGAGATAAACGTCAAGACAGGAACTCATCAGGCCAGAACCTGGGGGCAGCCTTAAACCCTGTCCACATCCAGCTTACAGCACAAGGACATTGATAAGGAGATCGAGGACCTGAGCAGACCAGAGAATTCTTGGCAAGTATGCCCAGCTGGTGGATAAGAAGAAGGGTACCCCATGGAAGACTAGCCATGTTTATAAAGATGATGCTGAATGGGCTAACCCTCTGACTTCACTTTCATTCATTTATAGTTAATTATATACAGTAATTGCTGTTATTCTTCAAAATGTTTTAAATTTTGATTTTAAAAAAATCAATGAATATGACCAACCAGAACGTCAATGACGTAGCGCTCATCCGCCATCTCGCAACATCAAATATCGCAAATTTCATGTGGTACAACACTTTTCAACTGGTCAAAAAATAAAAATGTGATGCCCTGGAAGGGACATAAAAATTAATTTAAAAAAAATTAGAGTGAAAAAAATATAAATTTGACGCCCCAGAAGGGACATGGGAACAAAAAAAATAACAAAAAAAAAAAAAAATAACAAAAAAATAAATAAATAAATTTTAAAAAATAAATAAATAATAATAATAATAATAAATAAATAAATAAATAAATAATATAAATAAATAAATAAATAAATAAATAAATACAAAATTACCATAATTAATTAATGGAGAAAAATTTCAAAATTCTGTGTAGAAGTTTAGTGTACCAAAGTTAGCTCTACCAGATAAAACAAACCAAATCAAAATCGGTCGAGAAATGAAGGAAAAGAAGCATTTTTTGTGATTTTTGGAATAAATTTGCATAAATTACCATAATTAATTAATGGAGAAAAATTTCAAAATTCTGTGTAGAAGTTTAGTGTACCAAAGTTAGCTCTACCAGATAAAGCAAACCAAATCAAAATCGGTCAAGAAATGAAGGAGAAGAAGCATTTTTTGTGATTTCGAATAAATTTGCATAAATTAGCATATATAATGAATTTCACGATTCTGTGTAGAAGTTTTAAATCCCCCTCCTAGCCCTATCTTATGAAACAATCAGAATCAAAATCGGTTGAAAAATAACGAAGAAGAAGCATTTTGAAAATTGTGGACGGACGGACGGACGGAAGGACGGAAGGACGGAAGGACGGACGGAAGGACGGACGGAAGGACGGACGGACGGACGGACGGACGGACGACGGACGCCACGCCATGGCATAAGCTCATCGGGCCCTTCGGGCCGGATGAGCTAATAAAAATTATGAAGATGTGGGAAATTCTGTTTCAGGAAAACTGGCTGATATCATCAACAAGCTCATCCAGTCTTGCCTTCAGGATGACTCCTTGAAGCTGAAAACGGACGCCTACCCACGCTTGGAAATCTGTGAGGCCATTGCTGGCAACCGAGTTAACCCAGAAGTCTGGGAAGTTTTGAATCACACCATCAGGCTGATGTACAGCAGGCAACAAATTCTTTTGCAAGCCGCGACTCTGCTCACTTGTGCAGCCAAGACGCTGCTTGATACTTGGAAGGGACCTATCGACCCCCGCTAGGTGGCTAAGCTTCTGTTAGATCCAGTAACCCTTTATTGGCCCAGCAAATCGAGAGTTAAACGCCAAGAGGAGAGAACTCGGCAAGCTGGAAGTTGGGGTGGACTTAAGATTGATCTGTGCGGATAATGCCGAGGCTACACATCTAATCTGCTTTTCGGAGACAACCTCCCACAGCGGTGCAAGGAGCTTAAAGGGAGACTCACCAGAAAGTACTACAACACAGACATCAGGTAGTGGCTTCCTATCTGTTATCAGAGGAAGGAAAACTACAATTGTTTCAATTTAAATGACAATTTTGATTTTCTTACAATTGAATTCCATCAATGAGCTGGAATACATCAAGCATAATGTCACAGATCAGTGCCCACAACCGGCGGCTCTCCATTGTAGTGTGGCAAGATTGGTAGAGCGTGTGCTTTCCGATCGTGAGATCCCGAGTTCGAACCCAGCCCACTCCGTTTGTCCTTCAGCAAGGCATCCACATTGCTGCTCTCTACCCAGGTGTATAAATGGGTACCTGGTCTGGTGAAAATTAGCTTGGTGCACTAATATGGTTGCCCGCGGCTAGTATGCTCCCCGGGGAGTTGAGAATGTGTACAAAATAATTGTGCGGGTCTGAACTGTACCAAATGACCAGGGATAATAATAAGCGCTTAGAGGCTGTTCTGCATTAGGCGCTATACAAATACGATCTATTTATTTATTTATTATTTCGGTTCAAGCTCCAAACCGTAGCATTATGTCTCAACTGATCAGCAGATGGATGAAGTAATTAGTAATTTATCTTAATATGTTGTATTATTTCATATTCTGTACGTATATTCTTGAATTTATTATGTACTTTGTTATTTCATTGTGTATTTTACATAAATTTGTACAACCTTTTTGTACAGCCAGTTAGTTGCCATGTGCAATATTTATATACCACAATGAATAAATAAATAAATCATGGGGAAAGCAGGTATTGATACATTTTGTTTCAAGGGGCATAGCACCCACTCTGCATAAAAAATGCAGCGTTACGTCATGGGGCAATAACTGATGCTGTCATGGCAACCGTAGGCTGGTCCTTAGCGTGCACAGCCATGGGTAAGTATGTGCCATATCCTGAAGCAAAATGGCTAATCACGTTATTCTGGCTTATTCCAATTTTTGTAAGGAATTTTAATTAGTTTTCATTGTAATTATTTTCTTGTCATGTTTATTGGTTAAGTTTTTCTTTGTTCACTTTTGTGTCACCTTATTCTCTCTGAAGGAGTATTTAGAAAGTATAAGATATTTAGTTTATGACATACTTAAATGATTCAATATTGGCTGATTATTAGTCCATTTGGTAAATTAATCAGGATGAAGAAAGGGATATTTATGTTTTGAATTCGTAGCCCCACAACACTACTTGAATTTTGAATTTAGTTAATAACAGCACAAGCATACTGTACATGTTGCCTTATCTTAGCATTATTTTGAATGTTGGTTATGCCCATTTGTTTGTTTGTTTGTTTGTTTGATTGATTGCTGTTGCTGTTGAACACTGTTGACGTAATGGTGTGCAAATTACGGGTCGGATTAACATCAGGGCTCTTCCAAGTCTGTGACACACACATTTGCTATTTATATATAAAGCCAGTGGCTCCAACAGTGGGACCTACATTTGCTGTTGTACTTGTATATGTAATTGTAATCAGTAATTTAATTTTTGTTTGTAAAGGCCCCTGAAATAGGCCATGCTTCTACGGGTAGCCTATTAAACCATATTGATTATTTTATGATTATAATGATGATTTATAGGTTCGTTGATTTTTTATGGTTGAATTACCAAATATGAATATGAAAGAGTCATGGAACTTACCTGGTACGGACGGAGGGATGAAGACTGTAAATAAGACTAGCGAAAAGGTCTCTATGATCAGACCTATCAGCAGGATCGTCCTGTCAGAGAAACGCTTGCTCATCACTTTGACTATGATGAAGAATATCAGGAGCTGGGGAAACAAACAAACAAATAAAACAGGTTTTGATTTAATTACCCACGCCGATGAAATCGGCAGGGGGTTATGTAAAGGGTTCCGTATGTTTGTTTGTTTGTTTGTTTGTTTGTTTGTTTGTTTGTTTGTTTTTTTTTTTTTTTTTTTGTTTGTTTGTTTGTGTACAAGATAACTAGAGAACGGGTGAACGGATTTGCACCAAATTTTCAGGGAATGTTTGGATAGTGACATGGAAGAATCGATTAGATTTTGGTGATGATTGGTTGACCCCTGCAAATTCTGTGGAACCTTGAAGTTCTGTACGGAATCGAAATCAGTCATCAGTCATGTGACCCTGTGACGTGGAGCACTCACTTTGCTGTTGTACACAACGTATGGAAGTTCTATGCTCGCTGCCATGATACCCCAATGACACAACAGTGTTTGCTGGCACCAATCAGCGTCGCGCATTTCCGGCGTTGCGCGTGCAATGATCTAGTGTAAACTCTGCGAGCAATCGTACCGCTTAACGTTGCGTCAATTTGCAATGCATAAATATTAGGCATATCTATACTACACAGGCAGCTAGTAAAAACACGTGCGAATCGGCAGATAGCTGTCATGAAAAGATCTAAAATCATATTTATGCAAGAGAAATGGACATAAAAGTTTGCAGAATCAGGAAGATAAGGTATCTGTTATTGTTTGTAATAGTTTATTTTGTTTGAATTCATGATTTATGTTACATTTATCGCCAATAAATTGGACAGATGTCGGCATTTTCAAGCCCTCCCTGCAGGCATACCCAGTCAGCATAGTTTACTATGCCTGGAGTTGTGGGGGATTCTGTTCAACGGTTGATCACTATGTTTTTAGGATGCATCGGTAAGCAAAACAGGGTTGAGGCCGACGAAGGGGTAGAACAGGGCTAATGGGAGGCGTGGGTATGCTGACTTTGTCGGCCTTCTAGTTAATTATTAATTTTATTCATTTTCTCAAACTTGAGTAAAGATATGTAATATTGAAAAATATGCATAAGCTTGTGAAATACGTGTTAAGTAGGTATCTCCCGGCTGCTCAAACTCTGGCACATATGGGTGAGTTGGCTTTGCTTCTGTAAGACAGAGAATACATCAATGATAATAATTGACTTGAAAATAAACAGAAATGTCACAATATCACCTGAAACTGTTCGTCTACTCTCCCTTTCAGAATGGTAATGAAAAAGAGGGTTTCCCTTTCAATCTATAAAGTAGGATTCATACAATTCAAGTAATCTTTCAGTAAGAAATAATTCACAATTGCAACTTGCAAACGATATAATGCTAATACTACAAAACATAATATACAACACCGGCTATAGCAAAACCCGGCACTTCTCGGTAATTCATTTTTTTTTAGGAAAAGGGGCATTTTAAGTTCACACAAAATATGTGTAAAAGACCTATGATTGTAAAATTGAAACAATCATATCTTCGCCAATTATTGATCAATTAGTTAGAACAAAGCATCAAATGAAAGCTTGTGATGAGGCCTTTCTAATGGTGTGAAAATCTACATTTTGATGTTTACCGACAAGTGCCGGGTTTTGCTATAGCTGGTCACATATAAACTTAATCTAGATGTCACTTACCTCTACTCCACAAATGCAGTAGAATGTGCTGTTTGCAATCTCGCCAAAATCAAGGTATTTCTCCGTGAGGGGAACCACCGCAGTCTATGGGACAGAAGAAGGCAAGAGAGGAACATTAGAAAATACTGACAAGAATATTCAAGCACAAGGGAAACTATAACAAATTATAAAAATTCAATTGCATTCCATTACGCTCAATTCAATTCAACCTAATAATTTCTTTGAACTTCAAATAACATAATAAATATTTGACTAGAAAATTACGCAGAAAGCTGATGGATGGGGGAAAGAAATTATCGGTAACAGAGGCCAAAAACATTTGTAGGCTTACAAAATAGATTATAAATACATAAAACAACCATAAATACATGAAATAGATGAAAGTTACCAGGGCATTGGGTTCCATTCGCTGGTAAAGGCGGCAAAGCCCAATTTTCTTTCCTGATTTTTCAGAATGGCAGACTTTAGCTAAAAATGTCATTACATAATCAATATACTAGTATACAATTGGGGAAAAATGTACTACAAAAACTAAACAATTTCAAAAAGGCATGATACAATATTCACAATTGACCAGGGGGGAGTACATGGACAGGGGGGAGGGGGCTATTTTTTTTCTTTAAACTCACCTGCGTGAAGACATTCTTTTAAACATCGGGGGGGGGGGGGGGGGTAAATTACCCAGAGCCTCACATAAATTTCTTTTGACTGCCATTGACATTTACAATTGTGAAAACAGATATTAGTTATAACACAACATAAAGTCATAATAATAATAATAATAACAACAACAACAATTATAGTATCATAATAACAAATAATAGTGCTCTTTAGAATGGACAGGTATTCTCTTACCTCCAGACCAGGTTGGTTGAAGTTAAAAACAAACTGCACAGCTAACATCACAACAATTTCTTCTGTTAGGCACTCTGTTCGGGGGAAAATAAAAACAAATAAAAATACAGATTTTTCAGGGGAGTAATTCAAATCGTATTACGTACAACAAGCTTACTTTAAACATGGGATAGTTCATACAAAGTTTGTACAGTACTACCAAAAACTCACTCCTTTGCCTCATAAATCCTGCCAATATTTGCGTTATAAATCCTGCCAATATTTGCGTTATAAATCCTGCCAATATTTGCGTTATAAATCCTGCCAATATTATACAGCTACTGTAAGTATTTCAGTACTGTACTTCAATCAATATTTGAAGAATTAAAATGCCAAAAGGGTTCAATTGTGGTAACACCATGACAATTTGTCTATGTCTGCTTGGAATGTGTTGTATGGATAATATAAAATATCATTTAGCTGACAAAGGTAATTGCATCCCAGTAATATGTTTAAAAATACATATAAATAAACTTAAAAAACTATACAAAAAATACACACAAAAAATCCTTTCAGAATGAGAATAAATCGGGCTAGGGGCTTAAAAGGGATATTCACATCTCCTCCACAAAGAGTTCTGGTAAATAGATTTCAAACAGACATTCCATTAGCTATGTTTGTATCCATTGAATCCTATTTGCTAGGCCCAAAATGGTATTTGATGGTAGTCCTCAAAAACAATATGTCATGAATTGATTACATCAGCTCAAGATAACAATATTGCTACGTTATACTATTTGTAATGAAGGTATGACGTAAACTTTGGTATACACATTATGTTGCTTACAGTTTTACACCATCTTTACAGGACACAGATTATTCTCCTAAAATAGAGATCTAGAATTGTCCTTGTAAATGGAATTACTGGTATTGTGCAATAAATGTAATTGATGACCAATGCTGCCATCTACATGTACTTGCAAATGAAAATCCTGAATTTGTTTATACTACCAAAATATATATGAAAATGTAATTGTAATGAAATTTAGCATGCTCTCAGCTTCTTTGGGAACCCTGCATTGCTTTTAATACATTATCTCAACTGTATGCTGATTATTCTCCTCAAATAGAGAAATAGACTTTGCCCCTGAGCAAATAACAGGAGTTGCTTATATCATGATTTCTCAAAACTGTGATTGTTGCCATATGCAATCTCTAGACGTACAAGATCTGATAAGAATGTACACCTACATGTATGTTGTTATTGCACAGAAGAGGAATTACCCTTATGCAAATGCTGCTTCTGGTGACACGGTGTCATATGCAAAGCTACCCTGACACTTGCACAAATTTTGTTACCGCAATGCCACGCAATGCGTCGTGCCAATGAGTAAAGTCTTCGTGAACGAGCGTGAAGAGTGTGTGAAGTGTGCGGGGTGCGTGCCATGCCGTAGAGAGAATTTTGAAATGTTCAAAAATTTGGCACGCATCAATTTTTGTACCATGTGCATGCACTTGCGTAAACCATGCGTGAACACTTCGCGAACTCTGCGCAAACACTGCGTAAATGCGTGAATGCGGCGCAAACTTGGGCGAACACAACTTGAACAGCTCGTGAACAATGCGTGGCATGGCGTGTAGTGTCAGGGTGGTTTTAGGTGTGAAACGACAGGCTATGCATTATAGCGTGCCACCAAGCGGGACAAAGCGTGACAAAAAATTGCCCCGACGACTTCACGCATGCGGGAACTATGCGTGGCGTGCGTGACACTGCGGGACAATGCGGTACGGTAGACGTGAACAATGCGCAAACTATACTTTAACCTATGTGTGAACAAGTAGTGTCATTGCGTGCCAAAGTGTGTCAATGCGAACAGGTCGCAAACGCTCCGCGATGTAGCACCGAAATGGCACGCCTTGCCACGACGCATTGCGTGGTAATTAAGCCTGGGGCCCGGCCCGGATTGCCGGGCCAAACCCGCCGGGTTTGGCTTCCCGGCCGGGCCGGGCCGGGTTCCGGGTTGGAGAGACGATTGCCAAAACCCGGGAAAAAAAACCCGGTAAAAAACATGTGTTTTGGAAAAGTTATATTCCCGTTTGAATGACACACTTATTCCAGTTTCTTTCGCAGTTTTTGTAAGTGGAAAACGGGACCAAAACAACGTCAAAACATTTCCGATATCTGCTAAATAAGTTGATTTTTAAATCGGGATTTGTCGACAATTCGATGAAGTTCCGTTTCAGATATTTGGGGGCTTTTTGGGGTATCATTTTCTCTTGGGCATATCAAAGTGTTTTCAGCATACCATATCGTAACTTTGTTTGCTAATTTTGAGAAGATGATAACGATGTTCCAGATAAGTTTGACATCGTTTTATCAGCAATCATTTTTGATATTGCCTGCTCTTATTTTGCGATGATGAAAACGATGTTTCATATTTGTTTTGCGTCATATTCTCGAAGCGCATTAGCGTAACTTTGTTCGCTTATTTCAAGAAGATGATAACGATATTCCAGATTAGTTTGACATCGCTTTATCGGCAATCATTTTGATATTGCCTGCTCTTATTTTGCGATGATGAAAACGAAGTTTCAGATTTATTTTGCGTCATATTCTTGAAGCGCATTATCGTAACTTTGTTCGCTAATTTCAAGAAGATGATAACGATATTCCAGATTAGTTTGACATCGATTTATAGGCAATCATTTTGATATTGCCTGCTCTTATTTTGCGATGATGAAAACGATACATGAGTCGACATAAATGCCGTGATTTTACCGTTTACCTTATCAAAATGAAGTGAAAACATTACGAATATTAGTCAATAAAAAATTATCATCGTAAGTATGCTTATTTAATAAGTCCGACAGACGATAAATGGGTCGAAATAAATGCCAAAATTATACCGATTGCGTTCTCAAAATACGCGAAAACGTATTTCTTCGGACCTCAGTAACTTATCACATGAAATTATCATATATTTGATAATGTTGATGTTTCAGATATTTTAAGCACCATTTTCTTGTAGCGACTCATGTCTAAACATCTGTTTGAATTATTAGATTTGATTAACTAATATTCGTAAGGTGTTCGCTTCATGTTTAACCCGTAACGTTCATCACAAATATTAATGTTCAACTCTTTATATAAAGAGGAATTCAAGTCCAAGTCACTTGGGCAAACTAAAAATAGTATACTTTACAAAATATACGGCAATGCTATAGGGCGATTTTTTCTTTTAAAAAAGGAATCGTGATTGCATTTTCGTTTCAATATGTCCATAAATCACCTTTCATGCTATATAAAGTTTGAAACACATTACAATCAACTTGAACTTTGAAGCATTATTCCATTATTCTCATAGTCGCAAACATCGCGACTCGCACCTTGTATTAAAACGGGGTACTCGCACATGGCGGCTTAACCGGCTTTCCCTAACGTCCGCATAACTAGTCGGCGGGAAGAAAAAAACAAACACGCTTCGAAGCAGATGCCCCGATTCATACGTACATGCACACACGCACACACAGTAGCCTGAGGAATGCCATCGATTTATTCAATAATAATCATCACTCTACGCACACGACATACATTTAGTTCTTGGCCACAATCGTCTTTACTTTTCTTCCACCAAATCATATCACCAGAATCATAAGTATATAAGTAAATATAAGTCAATCAAAAACTCGTCGTAATTCTGAAATTTAATAATTAAAACAGACAATAAATAAGTCGAAATAAGTGCCGTAATTTCAACGATTGCGTCCTCAAAATGAAGCGAAAACATTACGAATATATTAAGTCAATCAAAAACTCGTCGTAATTCTGAAATTTAATAATTCAAACAGAAGATAAATAAGTCGAAATAAGTGCCGTGATTTCAACGATTGCGTCCTCAAAATGAAGCGAAAACGTTAGAATATAAGTCAATCAAAAACTCGTCGTAATTCTGAAATTTAATAATTCAAACTGACGATATAGGTCGAAATAAGTGCCGTGATTTCAACGATTGCGTCCTCAAAATGAAGCGAAAACGTTACGAATATAAGTCAATCAAAAACTCGTCGTAATTCTAAAATTTAATAATTCAAACGGACGATAAATAAGTCGAAATAAGTGCTGTGATTTCAACGATTGCGTCCTCAAAATGAAGCGAAAACGTTACGAATATAAGTCAATCAAAAATTCGTCGTAATTCTGAAATTTAATACTTCAAACAGACGATAAATAAGTCGAAATAAGTGCCGTGATTTCAACGATTGCGTCCTCAAAATGAAGCGAAAACGTGGCATGCATGATGCATTTTTAATTTTTAATTCAATGATTCAAACGGACGATAACTCAGTCGAAGGAAGTGCTGTGATTTTACTGATTGCATCCTAAACAATTGAGCGAAAACGTTACGAATATTAGTCAATCAAAAACTCGTCGTAATTCTGTAATTTAATAATTCAAACGGACGATAAATAAGTCTAAATAAGTGCCGTGATTTCAACGATTCCGTCCTCAAAATGAAGCGAAAACGTTACGAATATAAGTCAATCAAAAACTCGTCGTAATTCTGAAATTTAATAATTCAAACAGACGATAAATAAGTCGAAATAAGTGCCGTGATTTCAGCGATTGCGTCCTCAAAATGAAGCGAAAAAGTTACGAATATAAGTCAATCAAAAACTCGTCGTAACTCTGAAATTTAATAATTCAAACAGACGAAAAATAAGTCGAAATAAGTGCCGTGATTTCAACGATTGCGTCCTCAAAATGAAGCGAAAACGTTACGAATATAAGTCAATCAAAAACTCGTCGTAATTCTGAAATTTAATAATTAAAACAGACAATAAATAAGTCGAAATAAGTGCCGTGATTTCAACGATTGCGTCCTCAAAATGAAGCGAAAACATTACGAATATAAGTCAATCAAAAACTCGTTGTAATTCTGAAATTTAATAATTCAAACAGAAGATAAATAAGTCGAAATAAGTGCCGTGATTTCTACGATTGCGTCCTCAAAATGAAGCGAAAACGTTACGAATATAAGTCAATCAAAAACTCGTCGTAATTCTGAAATTTAGTAATTCAAACTGACGATATAGGTCGAAAAAGGTGCCGTGATTTCAACGATTGCGTCCTCAAAATGAAACGAAAACGTTACGAATATAAGTCAATCAAAAACTCGTCGTAATTCTGAAATTTAATAATTCAAACGGACGATAAATAAGTCGAAATAAGTGCCGTGATTTCAACGATTGCGTCCTCAAAATGAAGCGAAAACGTGGCATGCATGATGCATTTTTAATTTTTAATTCAATGATTCAAACGGACGATAACTCACTCGAAGGAAGTGCTGTGATTTTACTGATTGCATCCTAAACAATTGAGCGAAAACGTTACGAATATTAGTCAATCAAAAACTCATCGTAATTCTGTAATTTAATAATTCAAACGGACGATAAATAAGTCGAAATAAGTGCCGTGATTTCAACGATTGCGTCCTCAAAATGAAGCGAAAACGTTACGATAAAAGTCGATCAAAAACTCGTCGTAATTCTGAAATTTAATACTTCAAACAGACGATAAATAGGTCGAAATAAGTGCCGTGATTTCAACGATTGCGTCCTCAAAATGAAGCGAAAACGTGGCATGCATCAAAAACTCGTCGTAATTCTGAAATTTCTGTCATGAGCGCGAGTTGAATTTTTCCCGTTGTCAAACTAGTAAAAAATAACATCGTAAACATGCCGATTCATCACAAAATAGAAGCGTCAATAGCTTCAAATCAAAGCCATTTCAACGATGCCAATACAGCCTATTGTAAGCCCAAATTGTACTTCAGAGAGATGATGTAAACAGCGTTTATTCTGATGAGTTTTTACCGGGTTCCGGGCCGGTCCGGGACCCGGTAAAAAATCTGAAGCAACTTCCGGGCCGGTCCGGGCCGGGTTTTTTTCTTCCGGGCCCCAGGCTTAGTGGTAATGCGGGGACAAAATTTGTGCAAGTGTCAGGGTGGCTTAAGAACATTTAACCCAAATTATATGCACACTGCATCATCTTCACTCCCTGGGGATCGTCCCTGCCTTATTATGGACCAGCAAAAGCCAGCTGGTTGTTTGTTATCACCTAATTAATGTCATAGGATACAATGCCAGCCCACACACATTGTGCGAACCATCTCCACTCCCTAAGGATCATTCCTTCTCCAGATTATTAAAGACGCAGAAACTCACCATTTAGGGACCAACTAAAGCCAGGTGTTTTTTTTCTTCATCTGCCTCGCTTATGGTATAGGATACAATGCCAACCTACACACATTGTGCGCACAATCTCCACTCCCTAAGGAGCATTCCTTCCCCAGATTATTAAAGATGCAGTAAACTCACCATTTAGGGACCAGCAGAAGCCAGGTGGTTTTTCATCCGTCTCATCTATGATATGGTTCTGATGCTGCATATATGCCTCATCCTCCGGTAAGGTTGAGTACTCTACTGAGCCCCCTCCTCCTGAAACAAAAGTGATAATATACAATAACATACTGCTAGAAATAAAAATGTGCTTGCCTTTTGGCCCAGTCGGGCAAGTAAAACCAATATTTGACATATTCTATTGGCCCGAAAAGGTACCTGTATCCAGTGACCCCCCCCCCCCCCCCCCCCCCTCCAAAAAAAAAAAATGATAAATAAATAAATACATTTTTTTTTTTTTATTTAAAAAAATGTAAGATTCTGTTAAATTTGGTTGCCTATTCCAGCCAGAGGAAATTAGCATCAATGAAATTTGGTGGCCCAATTTTTTTTTTAGAGGACCCGGAGCCCGCAAGCCTGTGTTGATATCAAGCATTGAATTATAGAAAGAGTGAAAGGGGCAGAATATAAGAGTAAAATCTTGACATGACTTTGTAACAATTACACCAAATGTTGTTGTTTTTGTCAAATGGGTGTACTCTAATATATCATCAAAGATGATGTTACCTTGTTATATAAATTGGACTTTGACGTCCAGACCCCCAATACTTACACCAACATACAAGCATAAAAATTGTTGGCAAAACCAAATAAATTTTTTTTTTTAAACCTACAGCTTTGGCCAAGATATAATGCTGACTCAACCCCTGATAAAAGTGTACCCTAACCATTAATCTATTTCACTACTTAATCAATTCGGTGTACTGCCAATAATCAAAGGCACCGACTACCGACTCTAACCTATTACCCCCAATTCTCACGCAATATACCAGTGCTCTTTTAAAGGGACTTAGTAAAATTGTCCAAATCCTCACAATCCTATTGGAATTCTAGCGGTTCCCTCACACCTTGTTGTATTCATATTAACAATAAAAACATGGGACAGGTTTTGGTTTTTCAAATTTCCCTTTCGTTAAAAAGATATTTACGATTGAAGTGTTCAGATGTTAAATTATCCACTGGATCTTCGTAACCGTGTACTAAGTCAGTGCAATGAGTTGGCGATTACCACTTTGCATTTTTGCTCATTACTCGGCCATATAACGTCCATTTGACTTGAAATTTTCACACAACACCCAGTGGACATATCAGATAACAGCAATATACATTGTATCAACCACTCTTCACTTTTTGCACATGTCAACAAAGTTACTAGATCCCTTGAAAGGAACATACCCACACCTTCGGCCAAGATGTTGTGCTGACTGAGCCCCTGATCGAAGCGCTCCCAAACAATCACTCCATTGCCGTTCTTCATTAAATCAGAGTACCCCCAATAATCACAGGCACCGACTTACCTATTACCCCCAAATCTCACGCAATATACCAACCAGTGCTCTTTTAAATAAAGGAACATACCTACAGCATCAGCCAAGATGTTATGCTGACTGAGCCCCTGATCGAAGCGCTCCCGAACAATTACTCCATTGCCGTTATTCGTCACATCGGTGTACTGTCCATCATCTAACTGGTCATCCACCCGGTTAACGCTGCCTCCGTTAGAAATCGAGACGTAGTTATTGCGCTGCCGCACTTGGCTATTGTCCCCGTTTGGAATCGTCTCGTAGTTATTGCAATGTCCATCTTCATCATTTGACCGTAGCAGGCTTGACCGCTCAGACACCTCGGTCATCTTCCGCTGCTGGTCAAGCGTGGGCACGTCAAAGTACACAAAGAGGAACATTAGCTGCTGTAGGGCCCACAAAATTGCCATGAGGAGCTAAAATAAATAATTGAAATAAGCACAATATTAATGACTATCAACATGAAGAAGATGATGATTGATATTCCAATGAATTTCTTTAATACTTTTGTCTTCCGCTATTGGTTGAGCGTGGGAATGTCAAAGTACACAAAAAGGGACATTGGCACGATTATAACTATGCGATGAGCATCTTGTAAAAGATGGATTGGCACATGATAACACTTCATGAGCATGAGCTAGAAGTAACAGAGAAACAGTTACTGCTGAAGAGTCTACATAAGGGCAAAACAGAGCTGAAGTAAAATTGTGGAAATAATGAAGATGATAATACAAACAATTATATAGAGAAGATGATGAGGATAATGGAATTGATGATGATGATGATGACCATTTGATGATGGTGGATACTGTAGTTGCAACTTCCAAGTAGATTGTGGTGGTGGTAGTGGTGTGTTTAAAGTGTCTGAATATAAAGTGTACTAGTAAGATATTCTCGAACCAACCATGGCAAAGCAAAACCATTCGGCTCAGAAGTACTTAGACGTACCAATTTCAAGATTTTGATGTTAAATTTTTCTTACGCCTGGCGAAGTATACTTGTTGACGGGGAACTGCCCGATGTAGAAGTCACACTTTGAAAGACCTAGATTTAGTCCAGGACCTAGCAGAAGACCCAGCTGCCGTGTCGCCATCAGAATTGAAATGGATGCCGCTCGGTCCGCCTCGGTCGTCGTCTGAGCTATGTGTGCGAAGATGGCTGAGCCTACACCTGCACCCACACCTTTATTAAGCAAGAAAGAAACAGTTTTTAAATTATTTCATTTCAGTTTATTTTCCTAACACACCTATAAATAAAGACCCAGCTGACGTTGCGCCACCAGAATTTAAATGGATGCTGCCCGCTCTGCATGTTTACATGATTAAAAGACCCTGTAAATATAATAATAATTTCAAATCAAATGAATGTTTCTCCAATTATAGTTTGGCTTCATTATATACGTGATATGTGCACAAACAGTGGCGCAGCATGGGCAAAGTGATTGGGGGATGATTATTAGCGTGCACTCTCTATGCATATCTTTTACTGTTTTGGTCAAATTATTGGAGGGCATAACATTATGTCCAGTGCTGTGCACAAAGATTGCTGATCCTGCACAAACTAAATGGTCTACAGACAAACAATAACCTACCAGATAAAAAATTGTTATCTTAATTTACAAATTAAACACAAGAAAAGTTTACAAACAAAAACATTTCACATCAAAACTCACCAGCAAGAAGTCTGCCACCAAGAACATAGTATTCATTGATGCCAATGAAGTACATGATGTTACCTAGGGGTTGGGAAAAGGAAAACTTATTTGAAATATATATATATGGAATACAATTTTACAATATGTTGCTCATTTGAAAAGTGCATATACTGTATGATGACATAAATGGTACCCTGGGGTACCAAATGAAAATCTGCCATTTTGTTGAATTTTTTTTTTTTTTCAGGGCTGTACCCTGGGTTACCAAAAAGTGTGAAATTATTTTTGGTATGCTTTATTAACGTTCAAAATGCTCTTCTTGCGGCCGGGGTAGCGTGCATACAAGCGCTGCATGCACAATGCAATACACCAGCGGCGTCCATGATTGCTCTGCAGTAAGGTTGTACTTTGGGTGGACACAAGATGGCGCTACACAACGTGGTACCCCAGTGTACAACGGTACCCCAGGGTACTGCGTGGTGCATCATATACACAAATGTAGCTATAAGGAAAAAACAGTTTCATTTCTAAAATTTAAAAATGCTAAATTACATAAATTTGTAGCTGTAAACACCATGGCAATATTTAAGATAGAAAGAGTAATATTGAGATTAACATTTTTTTTAAAATTTGTATTGAAAATGACAGATTTGCCCTCAGTTATTTCAATTCGCCTTAGATAGAACATATCTCACTATAAAATGCTTGTAAACTAGTGCTATTTATTACAATAAAGTGCTTACCACCAATTTCCCACATGTTGGCAAAGAGGATCATGGCTTTTGTTTTGTGCGTGCGGTCATACCAGGTACCGAAAAAGGGCGCCATCAAGAGTCCCGAGAGGGAGAATGCCGACAGTACCAACCCGTAGAAGAACTGCTTCGTGTCGAACACATTCTTTAAGTAGTCATTGAGCGTTGGCAAGATAACGGCTGCAAAGAGATTGAATATTTTGTATATAAAATGCTAGAAATTGACTTTTATTCATAGTGTCAGTGACCCAGTCTGGCAAGTCAACCCAAAAACAAACAAAAAATTCACGAGGGCTATTTTGATAGTTTTGAGGAAAAAAACACCCTCGTAAAAATGTTCATGAGGGCTATTATGGGGGTCACAGGGGCACTTATTTATTTGTTTTTACTTTGTTCTCACTGCTCAGAGTCTAATAAATGATTATCAATATTTATCATGCTGTAACTTACAGTCCGCTTATAAATGCCATGATTTTTTTTTTTTCCCGCCCCCATGTCGTGGCTCACGGTGGCTATTTCAAAGGTTTCGGGGGCGAATTGCCGATCGCCCCCGTGTATTTTGTGGGCTGGATTGGCCCTTTGAATGGTCCCCAAACAAAGAAAACATTTACTTGTCTGTTATAATATTGGTTGCCCAGTCAGACAAATACTAGATAGTATGAAATGTATGTTAGTGGCCCAAAAGCTCATTTTAGTGGCCCCTGGCCAGCGGGCCTGTGCTAATTTTGAGCCTTATCTTTATGAATAAAGTATCTTTTGGGACTTTTTGAAACACAGCACTGGCCATAGGCATAGGGGGTATGATTTTGCATCTAAAAGTGTAGACAATCAGCTGTGCCAAGGGCAATAAAAAGTTACGTCGGGGCAGCACAAATTTAAGAAAGTCCAATTTTGGTAGCCTGATCTGACAACCAAAAACTGAAAAGAAAAGAAAAAAAAAAAAAAAAATCAGTTTTAATCCTTATCCAAAGGCCATAGGGGATGAGCTTTTGCAAAGGAGACAGCTTACACAACATGAAATAAGAGGAAATCCTTTTACTGGCTGATTAGAAAGTTAGTGTTGATGCACTTGAATTGCATGGAAGCTAATTGTGGCTAAAAACTATATGACTGTCCTCTCATATTATTGTTGATGCTGTGTGCTCCATGAATGCTGTTTGTTTGTTTGTTTGTTTGTATGTTTATTTGTTTGTTTGTTTGTTTGTTTGTTTGTTTGTATGTTTATTTGATTGTTTGTTTGTTTATTTGTTTGTTTGTTTGTTTGTTTGTTTGTAATGTTTGTTTAATGGGGCACACAACTTGATCAATTAAATAAAATTGGGCTTCACACGTTTGCTTTTAAAATTGTAATAATTGTAGTAAGTACTAGAATACAGTTGGTTCATACATGTACACACAAACACGCTAAGTGATAATATGAATTTCACAAAAACTAACAATAATAAAAAAAAAATAAAAGCAACTGGCACTGACACACACGTACACCCACACAGAAGTCTATGTAAGTACCAGTACAGTGACCGTGTCTACCTGTGGCATTTACTGCACCTTATACAAATATAATTGGTTTTGATTTGACTGCATATCCCCCCCAAACAATGGATACATGGTCACGTGAAAGCACATCACATGGAAACAATTCATAATAGGTCACACATTGCATGATTATTTTGTTTTGAACATAGTACATACAACATGTACGTATTAACCATAACAAAGAATAAGGGCTTTGCAAGATCTATATCTGGTTTGATTCCTCAAAGCCCAAGTTCAATTTAAATAACAATTTTCTAAAGACCTGTCTACAAAGTATTGTATAGTCTGAGGATGTACAAATTACTTGTTTCCTACAAAATTTGCTTGCTTCACCTAAGATAATAATACCCTAGTCACACCGCAAGACCGAACCCAGACCGACACCAAACCGAACTAAATTACAAATTTCGCTTTATCGAGCTCCAACAAGAGACCGAACTGGGGCTAGCAGTCACACCAAAATCATTCGGTCTTCTATTCATCGCGTGAATTCGGTTTGCATTCGGCCGAATCAAGACCGATACGACCTCGATAATATTTGAATGGACCCCGACATGAAACTGACAATTCCGAACTCACATGGAACGCAGCACGAATTCATTCCACTAGTATAAATACGACACTTGGGTTTACTCTACATCTGAACGATGATCATTTCTGATATCAGTTTCATGTTCTATTTCCCAACTCAACATTACGAAAATGATTGTTTGCGCATTTTTGTCTGATTTATGATTCATTATAATTCTTTGTCAAAGTACAAGATGAAGTAATCCTGAACTTAAACATGTTTAAATGAAACAACATATGACTTGTACTTGGAGAGAGCTGGCTATATTATGTTGCTTCTTTTGAAAGTGAAATTATGGAATATTTCACTGAATATTATTATCCCATTCTAATCACAATATATATTTCTGGTCCGTTTATTTATGTGTTTGAATCAATTATTTTAAAAAGCTGTATCACTTTGGTGATCCCTCCCATATATCACCAAGTTGATTTCTATCCTTCGGGCTTATGTCAGGTTTATAATAGCTTCTGACCACTCGAGCAATGAAAATTAAGGGGTTTCAGGGACGAGCGCCATACTAGGGTTTTCTCGGGGTTTTTCTATAGCTCAGTTGGTAAGAGCACCGGACTAGCAATCCGGAGGTCTCGGGTTCAAATCCCGTTGAAATCTCATTTTCTTTGCTCCTTTTCAATCACATTATCTGGTCAGTTTCTTGTTTGAATTGAATATTATAATGATATAAATTTTTAAAAAGTCATTAAACAGCAGTAATGTTTTATCTTTAGTGATTGTATAAATATGTTTTTAGTTGTGTCTACTTAACTTCTACTAGACTCATAAATTACTAAAAAGGGATCTATTAGCAGTGTCCACAAACTTCTGTGTTTTTTCACATACCTCGTTGTATTCATATCACCAATTTAAGAACAGGTTTTGGGGCACGTTGTTTTGATGTATGCTTAAAGTATTTAAATTTTGAAAATCTCTATTGTAGAATTCCAACTGTGAATGACGTTGGTGTAATGAGTAGGGGAGTTGCAATTCGCACATAACTCGGTCACATGACATGTCATTACCTCGGAATGATCAGTGGGCGTTCATTCTTCAAAGTAATCGTGAACATACATAACGTAATAATTGTGTACGAGGTCCACTCATAAAATAAAAATGGTATATTAATCATGGAAATCAATTATGAATATCTTTCAAGTATGATGAAAGAGACCCCAATCAAACTATTAGTTCAGCTTAAGTACTTACATTATGGGATGGTGGTCTTTATATTACATATAATTTTGTATTAGTGCATCTTTAGTACGTGTTTGTGTGAATGAGCATAAGTGTGTGTGTGTGTGTGTGTGCGTGTGTTTGTGTGTGTGTGTGTGAGCGTGTGTCACCCCCACAATTATCGACTCTCTAACATGCCACTTACAAATAGACATAATAATGCTGTTGCCGAAAGTTTGTGGGTTGATACATTTTATTGTTTTTAGTTCTTGTATTTAACCAAATTCCTTGACTATTTTATATTCTTAGCACGGCTCAAAGCAATAGAGGATATGTTTGTTTCCAGAAAAAAAATATAGGTAAATATGCACAAGATATCAACCCTCTTCCAAATACCGGATGTGATTGTGGGTAAATATCGCATCGCTCGAGGGCTATTCGGTCTTGATTCGGTTTGGTATCGGTGTAGTTGCGGGCATCATTTGAGTACAACATTTCCATTCTTTTTTCTTGGGATAGAGGATTTTTTTTTTTCCAGAAAAAAATTATAGGTAAATATGCACAAGATATCAACCCTCTTCCAAATACCGGATGTGCTTGTGGGTAAATACCGCATCACTCGAGGGCTATTCGGTCTTGATTCGGTTTGGTATCGGTGTAGTTGCGGGCATCATTTGAGTACAACATTTCCATTTTTTTTTCTTGTGGTTTCAGTTCGGCCGAATCCAAATGGCATCAAAACCGAACCCAGCCCGAATTTTCACTCCGACACCAGATGGAATCCACTCCGAATCCTCCCCGCATTCCCCGAACCGTCCCCGACACGTCTCCGACACGTCCCCGCAAGCACCCCGATACTTTGTCGGAGTGGGTTCTTTCAAGCACGCTCGAAAGAACCCACTCCGACAAATTCGGAGTCCGAACTGGACCTCGACAAGAGACCGACAATTCCGATACCACTTCGACACCAAACCGCTAGCACCCCGAACGTCCCCGCAACGTCCCCGAATTATTCGGTCTCGTGTCGGTCTGGATTCGGTTTGCGGTGTGACTGGGGTATAACACTGTAGCCAGTGCTAAAAATTAGCACAGACCCGTGGCCCTGGACCAATACAAAATTAGGCCACATAATTTTGAATGTGTTCGTTATTTGGGGCCAGCAGATGTGTCGGGCCACTAGAATTTACAGTGTAAACAAGGCCACAAGACAAAAAAAATAATTTCTAGCATTGCTGTACAAGCCAACTGCAAAAAAAAGGAAGTCAATATGTTTCTAAATGATGCAATTCACAAAAGTGTTTGAAGAAAGAAAAAACAAACTGTCAAAGGTTTAGAACTTTAGTACGAGATTGTAAATGACTGGCTACCAGTACTTAGGGTCACTCATTACAGCTAATTACGAGATAACCAATTCAAAGTTCACCCATAAAAATAAATACACCGTACACACACTCCCCATGTTTGTGAAACTAATTACAAACAAAGTCCAGTCAAATAATTTGTGAAAATCGCAATTGGGTACATGGAGAAAAATAATTATGCACATTTGCGGTATCTTGATACATGTACAAATAAATGACATTAGGCTGAAGTCCAACATGTGTTATCAATTTGCTCTTCACATTATGTCTGGTTTGCTGTACATCTATTAAAGCTCTTTGCAAAACTCTGTAGAGTGTAGAATATAAACCAAGTAAACATACTACCAAGTTACCCGATTCCCTCCCCCCCCCCCCCCCCTCCATAACTTGTCACCAAATATATGCTTCAATTGATCTTAGTGTTAGTGAAACAACCTACAGGGATGTTAACAAGTGCTGTGCCCAACCCCCCCCCCCCCCCCCCCTTAGATGTCTTTCTATTAGCTGTCTATTGTGGATTTTAAAACAAATTTATCAATTTTACATCCCAGCAAACAAGAAGAAGATGACCATGCAGAAAGTGGCCACCTTCTTCTTTATCCTCTAGGTGAGGCCCCCTTTGACTTAAAGGATATAGTGAAATCCCGGCTTTGATTGGAGGTTTATAGCTTTGAATATGGTTATATTGATATACCACACTCTTTTTTCAAAGAAATCCTTAAGTTGGGCAAAAAAAGGTAAATTTCATGCAACTTTTTGGCGTCAGCATTCCATACTCAAAAAAAGTTATTTATAGAGTGTGACGTCACATGCAGACTGTGACGTCATCTATGACGTCATGAACATTTGTTTTTAGAAATTTCAAATTTGAACTTCATTTTCCGAAAGAGCGTCAAAAATAATATCCAAATACCGAAAATCAATTGAATATGTTAAGTATTGGCCGAGATATGCCCATCCAAATTAATTTTACTTCAATGGGCAATCAGTGTTATAGAGCTCTGGTTCATAAAGTTATTACCAGAGCACTAAAACACTGATTGCATAATTGACAAAACATTCATTTGGATGGGCATATCTCAGCCAATACTTCACATATTCAATTGATTTTCGGTATTTGGACATTATTTTTGACGCTCTTTCGGAAAATGAAGTTCAAATTTGAAATTTCTAAAAACAAATGTTCATGACGGCATAGATGACGTCACAGACTGCATGTGACGTCACACTCTATAAATGACTTTTTTTGGAGTATGGAACTCCGACGCCAAAAAGTTGCATGAAATTTACCTTTTTTGCCCAACTTAAAGGGGTAGTTTAGTTTTGGTAAGGCTGAACTTTAGTAGCCAAAACCTGCACAGTAACATTATAAACTAATAGTTATAACTCCACTATGCTCCAAAGGTATACAAAATTACAAACGACCAAGTAAAACGCCTGTTATCATTCAAAAAGAGCCATTAAAACACAAGAGGGCGCTTTTTTAAAAGGCATTGGTTTCAACCATTTTCAACCAAAATTATGCATGTGGGCAATTCCACCATAACGGAATTACATTCAGAGACGTTTTTTGCTCATTATTTCATTCCCTGCGCAATATTCTCATGACTTAAGTAAATTTTGATACTTATATAAGTTGCACGGGTAACCAGGCTACAACATGATAGGGAAATGGTTTTATATCTTCCATGTGTTGTTGCACACTAGACCAATATGTGTGACCGTAACGGAATTACCGGAGAATGGAGTTTTTTTTTTGCTACAAGTTTGCGTTGAGTTTCTCTGAAATATAAGACACTTTGAAACTGATTTTATGTATTTTTTCTATCTTGATAATGTCAACTTCATTTTGGAACAAGTACGTGCATAAACAACACAATGATAAGTTCACAAATTCACTTTTTTGAAAAAAGACCACTGTAACGGAATTACACAAATTTGTAACGGAATTACATCTCTGAAAGTTACAAGGAAAACTCAATTATTTTGCACTCAACTTTTCTTACATGCTAATGCAAACATCAAGACTATCTAGCACTTGAATATAAACCATAATTTGACATATCTGTAAAGCAATTTTTAAACTTGTTATGTGTAAAATAAATGAAAATATGGCCAAAATACAAACAAGAATGAAATTTGAAAAAAATATTGCTAAACTCCAGCTTTATTTCGGTTTATTTTCAGCTTCATATTAGTAGGCAAGAAATTAAAAAGGATTGCATCAATTAAATGAAAGAAAAATCCTAGAAACTATGTCCACTAAAGTGTGTAACGGAATTACACAACTTAAGCAGTGGGATCAACTTTTCCAAAAATCGGTACATGAACAACAAAAAATTCACATTTTAGCTTCAATACTTTTCAAAAATCAATAATTTGACAATAATAACCATATTTGAACTAAAAAATAGCAACATTTTTTAATTTTTCCTTTACTTCAAGAAAAATGATTAAATTGTGAAAAAACCCAAGTAAAAAAAAAAAAAAAGTACCTACATTATGTGACATGCTAAATAACTGCACATCATCAATATCAAGATACATTTAAACAATTTAAAATCACAAACAGGTAAAATAATTCAACTTTCAATGCTATAAAGCCTCGTAAACTTCCTGAATATTGGAAATCTGTGTGAATGGAAATGCATTGTGAATGGGCAATTCCACTGTTACAGAATGACATATAAGTGATTTTTAGCTCTGTTTTCTTAATCATATTTAAAATTCCTTTCACTTACACAGTTTTTAAAACTTTAATAACTGGCAGGGGCACTAGAGGTACAAATCTATAACACTGTAGCGTCAGGAGACCAAAATACAATCATAACGGAAAGGGGTCTTTTATTCAACACTAACTTTGTAATGATTTTCTGCAAAAGCTACCAGAAAAAAATTCTTCATTGGTAATAAAAACTTATCATTCAAGTTACAAACTTGAATTTGGTACATCTTTTTTCCAGAAATGATCTATTTTAACCTCTGAAATTACCTTAAGACAAACGAATGTCACTGTAACGGAATTACGCCTGTGAAATCCACCCATGAATCCACCCATGAAAATGCAATTTCTTGGTTACATTTTTCTGCGTACAGTCTATAGTAAAGAATTTGTATGCATTGTTAATTTGTATGCATTGTTAAACTCTTACATAAGGACCAGAACAAATCCTGAATGTATGTGTGTGCGTAACAGAATTACAAACAAATCGAGATTTGTTATATAAACTTTTGTTATATTCTAAAATTATTCTTTAAAAAAATTCATCTTAAAGTGATCTTAATTTACTCTCAAATCAATTTAGAATGCGTTTTCATTCATTTCATGAAATACATGTACCGATATAAACATGTATGATCCAAATACAAAAAGTTGGCATATATAAAATATAAAAATCGAATTGCAAAAAATGAAAGACACCTTTAGGAATTCCCATTTGAAAATGCAAATACTTTGTACATCTTCTTTGATCTGCATACATAAGCACACTGAACACTCAATGAATTCTGACTTTATGATAATGAATAAAAACATATCTTAGCCTGTATTATGTATAGTTTTGAATATCTTGAAGCCTATTCTGTATTTATGTTTGATTTTATATGCTTCAGTTCAATACAAATTTACATAATTAATGGTGAGTTATGAGCCCTTAACTGATCAATGATATTCAAATCTACATACAAAATTATTAATATTAAATCTCCTTGAAAGTTGAAGGTATGATTTATATCTTAAAATACATCAATGTAAATTAATGTGAGAAAATAAATGTAGAACCAGTGTCATACTAATTACTGGATATTTTTAAATTTTTGTTATTGTTTTTGTTTTTCCCTTTCTAAAGTACAAACATGAATCTGCTGCATCTTCATAATTTCAGTCAAGTGGGTCTTGCTAGAAACTAATTTAATGATAGAACATTATCATCTCTATTATGTTCATGGAGAAATTTGAGAAATTATTTATCGTGTATCAATTTAGTTAAATCACCATTGATGCAATTTATGAAGCATGTGAGGTAATGAGTCACATAAAGTAACATTGTACAGTATAATGACTTATTGTCTACATGGCTACAGTTCATGCTATTTAAAGGGTATTTCTACATTCAGAACAAGAAAAAATGTTATTTTCAGCAATATCATTCAATACCTTACAAACCATGTGCATGTAATTCCGTTACGTAACGGAATTACTAATACTGTTACGCCATTTTTGGAAAAAGTAGTGACATTATATCAGAAAATTATGTTGGAAGTTCTTAGGACTATGGTGAAGGAAGAGAATTCACAATGACATGACTAAAGAACAAGTAAAAAGATATTGAGAAAAATTTAAAACGTTTTATCGTAACGGAATTACAATCAAATGTGCATAGATTTTTTAAAAATCTCAAAAAAATATGCAATAAAGTTACTGCCCATGCTTTACAATTTGTGATTGTTACAACATCGTATGGAAAATATGAGAAAATGAGCAGAAACAGTCATTGAATTAAAAGATTCACTTTATTTTCACAAAATGAAGCTGATTTATGAATAAAAGGTCATAAATTTCTGTTCAATTCAAGCAGAAATATTTGAAAAGCCAATTGAGCTATATACAAACGGTTTTCAGTTTCCTAAAATTCAAGTTTTCCTCTATTGATAACAGTTTGATTTAGGGAAGATTGCTCAACTTTGAGATGTGGTGTTTTTGCCTTCTCTCATACGGAATTGCCCATGTGATGTTTTGTTGATATAATGATTAAATAGCGAGATCATCAACAACCATTTAAAAAACGCTTTTGAAAATTTTTGAAAAAGTGCAAGCATTTTTTAAATTTTTTCAAAAAATCATCTAATTATTTGGGCCCCAAATAATTATAAGATCAGATATATTTATTGATATTTCAGCCGTTTCTGGGTCGATTTTGACCAAATAAAGTTTATTCTGCCATTAAAATTGCATGTTCTCTCAAATTCGATACTCAGTTTTTCATTACCTCACAAAAAATTGCAAGTGCAGCGCCCTCTCTACCAAAACTAAACTACCCCTTTAAGGATTTCTTTGGAAAAAAAGTGTGGTATATCAATATAGGCACATATTCAAAGCTATAAACTTGAATCAAAGCCGGGATTTCACCATACCTTTAAAGTTTACTATTTGTTATATAAATATGCTTTTCACAGTGGATTTAAGCAGTTTTTATCCATTTTATACATGTAGAAAACTCTAGATTCAAAAACTCACCATATTCGATCCTAGCAAACAAGAAGAAGATGGCCATGCAGAAATGGGCCGCTTTCTTTATCAGGAACCCTGGGTCAGGCCCCCTATGACTTAAAGTTTTCTATCCTTTTTAAAGCTTTTTATAGTGGATTTAAGCAGTTTTTTCCAAGTGGAAAACTCTTAGATGTTAGAACTCACCATATTCGATCCCAGCAAACAAGAAGTAGACGGCCATGCAGAATGTGGACACCTTCTTCTGTATCCTCAGGGGGACTTTTGCTTGCCACTTCATGGTTGGTTTTCTTTTTCAAGTTCCTGTGAATTAAAAAAGAGGGTGAACAAATAAAAACAATTATCATAATTTTAAAAAGTTTAATAACCCAATGCCAACATGAACCTTGGATTTAGCGTTATTTCTTGAATCTTGTTGTGATGGTAACAGGTAACTGCTGCAAGAACTCAGAGGGACTCTCGATTGCAATTTCATGGTCGGGAATTTAAAAAGAGGTGAAAATAAATACAATTATCATAATTTTAACAAGTTTAATAACCCAAAGCTAACAGGACCTTGCATTTCTACCCGGGACTCGCGATAATTTTTCGGGCGAGTCCCGGGTACCCGAAATGTACCCATTTTGTTGATTACACGATCGGCATGTCACGCCAGCTGGGAAAAATTTTTCATTCAAGTGACAAAATTGAGCGAATTTATGTCTTGCATTCAATGAGGGGACTTGCTTTTTTTTTCTTCGGGAAATCGAGTATCGATTTTTGCACCCGGGACTCGAACATTTTTCAGCGGGACCCGGGTACTCGGGACTCATCAACAGCACTACTTCATGGTAACGTTATTTCTCGCAATCTTGTTTGATAAATAATCCTTCCATAAGTGCTGGTAACTGATCTAAAGAACTAATATTTAACAAAATTGACTTTATAGATCCTAATACTTTCTGGTGTGGAGAACATTTTATCCTCTATCAACCCATTCAGAACTGGTCCCCAAAAACTATGGCTAGCATCTATGAAGAATACATGTTACAGTATCAGTTAAAATAAACTAACCAGTTTACTGCAGTAATCCCTATTGATGTGTACAAATCAATTGGGATTACTGCACACAAACTTTAGGGGGGTTAGCTTATTTTGACCAATACATATCTAGGCTTATAGCAAAATCAATCAGACCTGAATGGGTTTAGTCTTGTGTATTTGGATAATCATTCAAAATAATGCAGACTCTTTCTAGCTTAGATTGTAAATGCAAGGGAAGAAAGTAACTTTCTTTACACAAGCCTCCATGCACTGACTTTGTTTTCTTCGCAATCCTGCCCATTCAGGCAAGTACAATAATAAATACAATATAGAACTAGATGGATCTTCGACTGCGCGCAGTCGAAAATTATGCCTCCGCTATCACGCGATTTTAATATCAAGCCCAAATTAACATGCACTGAATTTGTTTTTTTTTCATATATTTTGAGTCCTGTGACCCTGACCATATGACCCCAACATTTGATGGCTACATTGGCTCCCTATAAAGAAACACTCAGGTACCAAGTTTGATTGAAATCTGACATTTAGTTCTTGAGATTTTGCCCACAAGCTTTTTTGCATGTATAATGAGTCCTGTGACCTTGACCTCAACCTCATGACCCCAACATGTTATGGCTACTTTGACTCGTTATGATACATTCAGGTACCAAGTTTGATTGAAATCTGACATTCAGTTCTTGAAATTTTGCCGTTACAAGACATGTTCGCATTTTTATTGAGTCCTGTGACCTTGACCTTTGACCTCATGACCCCCCCAAATCTAATCAGATCATTGCCACCCCTATATGTACACCCATACCAAGTTTGAAATTGATCCGCCAACCTGTTCTTGAGATATCGCGAGAACGAGGCATTTTTGCACATATTGAGTCCTGTGACCTTGACCTTTGACCTCACGAACCCCAAAATCTAATCAGATCATTGCCACCCCAATATGTACACTCATACCAAGTTTGAAATTGATCCGTCAACATGTTCTTGAGATATCGCAAGAACGAGGCATTTTTGCATATATATTGAGTCAGGTGACCTTGACCTTTGAACTCATGACCCCTAAAATCTAATCAGATCATTGTCACCCCAATATGTACACTCATACGAGGTTTAAAATTGATCTGTCAACCGGTTCTTGAGATATCGCGAGAACGAAAACGGGACGGACGGACGGATGGACAACCCGAAAACATAATGCCTCCGGCCACTTCGTTGGCGGAGGCATAAAAAATTGTACATGCCCTGACAGAAAATTTACATCCCCCCAAAAAAGGTTAATGTGAAACAAAAGAAGAATATAATGATAGTCATTCTTTACATTACAAATTTGATGCAGCCTTAGTGCTTGGCTGTGGGATGTCAGGAACTGCATGTTAAATCAATGCATGCCCAAGGTAAATTGGTGCACTAACAAGAGGAAGCAAAATAAAGAACTTAGGCTTAATTTAAAGACTGAATTCATCTCATATCTGGAATCTTCTGAAAAGAAATGGGTATTAATTGAAATGACACAGTATAAATTATAATACAGAATCAGGCCAGTAGCAGATGACTAGACTTAGTCACATTAAAGTAAATATGGTGTAGCTACATTTAGTATAAGCATACCGGCCTTTTGTACAGTTGACTAAATTCTGCAAATATCACATTTCCGTTTTTTTCCCTACATGTGGTGGTCTTCGAAACAACAGAGTTGGTAAATATGAAAAGTTTTTTGCATTTGCTGGTAAAAAGAGGGAGGAATAGGCCAGCAAAAATATTTTTGTATTGGATAGTGCAGCAAGCGCGAGATCGGTGAACTCCGCACAACACTATTGTAATGTAGCTAGTGGACTTTTTTGTCCAAATAAATATCAGATTCAGAATATGATTGAAAATGAAGAATGTGTACTGTAAAGTGTAAACATTGTTATTTTCGCGCGATTAATATTTTGCGCTGAGCGACACAAAAACACATTCGCGGCTTTTTAATTTCGCGGCCGATCAAGTGTTTTTTTAAAAATGAGCAAAGAAAATGGGATTCCAACGGGAGTGTTCACACACATTGCAAATTGCACATTAATATTCGCGGATGCTGACTTCAGCGCGAAATCCGCGAAAATGAATGCACCGCGAACATAACCATGTTTACAGTATTTGTTTGAACATTACAAATAGTATAAATACGTCGTTGTACTATTCATGGTCACTGAACTTGAATCTAAGTCTAGAGTAAAAAGCACATCAAAATGTTAAATGACCTACATCATACATGTAGTTACATATACAACACACCCTCTAAATCTTACAATCAAAATACAGCCTCCAGTCTAATTAATCCACAGAATCAATCACTTGTCATGATGACAATATTGAATATTCACAATCACAACCCAGGCATCAGGCACCAGCACCACCACTTATACCGTTTGTGCTTAGCATACAGAATCACATTGACGTAGTGCGTTATTTTTTCGCTCGGCAGGGCAATTGATTGTTCGAGGGGTGTGAGCGAATTCACTTTGACCCAGTTGACAATGAGTTGTTAATGGTTACGACCGGACGCTACCGGGATAGAACAAAGGCACCACGAAGTGTGTGGGGTCATGTGTAACATACAAAGTATTTTACACATGACAGTACAGGTATGGCATCAGGCATGTCAGGAAAGACACAGCGGATCAATGTGCAATAATCATGCAGCAGCGGCGTGCATGCATTACCTCACCCATATCATGCCGAAGCTGTGCGGGACGGGCCAGGGGGCGGGGCGGAGAAGAAGATGCCCAGCGAAGTCTGAGCTACAAAAAACTCTTCAAAGAAACCAAGCGTTATTTGTTTATTCTAAGACTTACCGTGCATGCAGCTCAATTTTCTTGAATTCACTTAATACAAAGCGACAACGTTCAAATCTCAGTTATGACCTCTGGCTTTGGGCTAAGCTGCCTTTTTATGGAGTATTTCCGTCATGTTGCGGGTTCTTCGTGTTGATTTATCAGCTGGTTAAATTGCCCTGTTATGTGCGTGCGCGCGGGCGCGCGCTGCATACATGCGCAATGCATGGAGCGTTTAGATTTCATGGCTAGCCGAGAATTCAACCTCGGCTCGGCCAGCTGCGCTGGCCTAGCTGGCCGGTCGCGAAGGCCCGATATCCGCCAAACCAAAGATATCCGAGGCAGGACGTGTGCGTGTGCGCGCTCTACCGTCTTATACGGCGAAGTTCATTGTATAAGGACATTAGAGCTCAGAATCACCGTACGTGCAATTGTACATGTAGTCTGCTGTGCTTGTACTCGACAGGAGAATATCTAGATGACAAACAGATGTCGTCGAAATTCAAAAACTAAATAATAACCTTACACAGATTGAAAGTCACAACGACAAGGTACGGCATGCCACAAGGACCAACATCCACAATCTGTGAAATAAAAGAGATTTGGGAGGTTAGTTTCATTCATGTACATATACGTATGTAAACGCTGGAGCTGAACGGGAATTGCCCAGTCGCGCTGTGTACGAAATTCGAAAGAAATTGCATTGCGATGTGTACTATTGCGCTTCACTTGAGAGTCGGCTCAGCTCAGTCGCCTTAATAACTTGTTAGATCAATAACATTTCTTTATCCCTCCGATTGTCTTGTCTAGTCATGTGATGGTAATCAGAGATTGCTAGTGTGATTTGACGTCTTATGTTTGCGTAACACTATGTTCTAACTTCTAGTGTACAAATAATTGATGTAAATGACTAAAAAAAAGTACATGATACATCCATGATGTAATTGTATTTGTAAACAAAAATTTGTTACAATTGATGTTAAAAATATTATGGCATGTCAAATCATCAGAGTTATTTTAAATAATAACAACTTTATGAATGTTGTAATCCTTTTCTTTCTTGAACTTGAAAGTGTACAACTACAAGCATTACAAGTTAATTTCAAATAAATGAGTTTGTCTTTAACTCTTTTATTAAAAAAAATATAGATATGTTCTGATTTCAAGTATGATTGAGTGACCCCCGCATCGGCACCCTAAAACATTTCCGACAGTTTAAGACTTAAAAATGATTCAAATTTCTTGAAATTGTACTCACATATTGAGAAAATAGTGCAGATTCCGATGCGATGATCAGATTTGCGATATATTAATCATATTTTGAGATATCGCCCTCGAACGCGTGCGTTGTTTTTTGGCTTCACGAGTTCGAAGTGTTTTTAATACCGGCACCCCCTCAACTCTCGTTGACAATGCACGCAACTCAAAATTTCTTGTGCGATGTTGGTATTATTTATCGTATTTACTTGTATTACTCGTAGCGGACGATCTACGCATTATTTCTCCTCAAAATTTCGACCAGTTCAGTTTCTAAGGGTAGCGCGCATCATCTCATGCGCGATGTTTTACAACACGCGCAAAAACAAATATTACGTGGGGTGCCGATATTAAAAACAGTGCCGATGTGTAGTACACCTACCATACAGTGTGAAATTGTACACTAACAGTAACACTAAATACTTAGTATCCAATTAAACAAACAAAACAAAAAAATACAGCACAAATTGAAATACAAAATTTATTTTGTCTCAAACTCTCATGCACTCATTTCTTTAGACGCATGAACTCCTAGACGCTGACTGAATTGTTTGGTCTGTAGTCATGGCAGCAAGAGGTTCCATGATGAAGCTGTGGTTGGCATTCATACTCTTGCTCCTGGTCGTCATTCCATCATCGAGGTGCAAGCCTCCCCACATCGTCTTCATCGTGGCCGACGACTACGGATGGTTCGACATCGGCTACCACAACTCGACGATCAGGACGCCCAACCTCGATCAGCTGGCAGGTCAGGGGGTCAAACTGGAGAACTATTACGTCCAGCCTATCTGCTCACCGAGCCGAAGCCAGCTTATGACAGGCAGATATCAGGTATTACATTGTATTATATTACACATACTAAGAATCTTGCTCTACGATTGGTCAAAAGTTAATCACGTGATGAAAAATAGTTTCGCCCATCATTGATGGGAGAAGAAAAGTTTGTTACACTGTGTACTATCTTGGGCGCATATACGCGTGCGCGCGTTAGTGCGCAGAAAGGTAGCTCGCTGGTGCGCAACGTTTACGCGCGGCTACGCTTAATAGACAATGGTATTTAGCGTCTTTGACTTTTAATCATAAATCTTGTTCATGTGAAGGATTGACGAAATTAAAATAAAAGACTCGATCAATTGCTCAATATTCCAAACTTGTTAGCCCTTTGTGTTAGCTATAGGTCGTTTGTGATCAAAATAATTGATGTGGAATATAAAGCAAATAATCACCTTTTGGTTTCAGGTGATGGCAAACTAAGTATCACCTCCACCAACAGTAATTATTTGCTTTTAAATAAATTGTGCTCTATACATACAATAAATTAACACTCAGTCACTTATTTGTTTCCATCCTGTAGAAAGAAAATTTTACCATTGCCAGTGGCATAGGGGGGAGGCATGGAGGGACATGATGTACCCCTTCAATAATTTGATAAAATTATAAATTGGGACACGGAAGGATGGGAACGTGGTTCCTTTGTGCACTTTATGCTCCTAACAGACGATTGGCTTGAATACTCACTAGATAGCTGGAAATGTACACTTTGTATGCAGGAATGATTGCAGCGTGTATCTGTTGACCTGGGTAATAATAGTGTAAAACTCTTATCATACTTGTGTGAATAGTGCTTCAATATCTATTATTATTATCTTCTTGTTGACAAGTTTGACGATTCCATTATTAGTTTTAACTTTTTATTATTTATCATGTACTTTTCAGATGTCCATCCAATCTCCTTACTAAGCGGCAGACTGGAAAATATCAGGAATGATTTTGTGCTCTATACAATATGTACAATAAATTAACACCCAGACTCTTTATTTGTTTCCATCCTGTAGAAAGAAAATTATACCTACCATTGCCAGTGGCATAGGGGGAGGCATGGAGGGACACGCACCCCCCTCAATAATTTAATAAAAATAATAACAAACAAAAGGGGAAAATCGTTTACATGAAGAGAAATCCATAGAGTGTGCAACCCTCCCCCCCCCCCCCCCTTTCCAATAATTAATGTACACAGTCTCTAACCAGTCCAACCACGTTACGCCACTAGCCATTGCCCCCCCCCCCCCCCCCTCCATCCACACACACACACACTCATTAATTAACATTACATTTTCGTATTCATTTCAGATTCATACAGGACTGCAGCATTTTGTTATTATTGCGCCCCAGCCCAACTGCCTGCCCCTAAACGAGACCACCCTCCCCCAAAAGCTGAAAGAGAGCGGCTACGCCACACACATGGTAGGCAAGTGGCATCTGGGTTACTACAGGAAGGAGTGCATGCCGCTACAACGGGGATTCGACTCCGCTTTTGGTGGGTAATTAAAGTGATCCATTATTTAAAAGTTAGTGAGATTTTTCCAAAAAGTGATATTTGGGACTTCAGTCATAGATATACCAATATCAAGAAGAACAAAAAAAACAGTGAAAAATAAAAATCCATGTCAGATAATAAGAGAGTCATTGGGAGAATCAAAGCAACACCATTTTTCTGATACCATTAGCCAAACAACAAGGTACAAGAGAAATGTGAAAGCTCCAAATCATTTTGTTTGAAGATGACAACGTTCATGGATCATGTTTAAGGTATAGAGAGTGATATGAAAATGGGGTATCTTCAAATTAAAACCATTGCTAACATAAACTACTCTCTCCCACACAAGGGAGCAGAGCTATGCTGCCCTGTACGGGAACAATGTGGGCCAGTACAGAAAAAGTTTGTCAAATTTTCACGCAAAATTCTGAACTTAAATTCAGCGAAATCAATCATAACTGGCCCTAAAAATGATACAAGTATTATTTGAACTTACCAAAATGGTCCAAATTATTCTTCAAATGTCAAAAAAAAGGGAAAATCAAAAACCTGAGAAGTGCTCCCTTCCGAAGTGTTGCTGCTATCTGGATGACCGTCATGTATTTCCTGCATGCTTCCCACACCACGCGTGTTACCGTATGCGAATTCTGACACGGCGTATCCGAATTCTGATACGCCGTATCCGAAATCGGATACGGTGGGCATGCTTGCAGATCGCGAGTTCGCTTGTTTTGGACAATAATAAGCGGCCTCCGCACGTTGCGGGCAGGCTTTCTTTGTTTACGATGGGACATTGAGCAGGAAGAGAAACAAATGGAACTTATATGACGATTTTTGTAAGTATGACTTATCATTTTGCAAATGAAATTTTGTACAATCAATCATAAAATCAGCTTCAATGTAGGTATGGATTTGTTGACTTTAGTTAGGCTGTTCTTTTCTCTCTGTTTGCAGTTCAAATTGTGTCCCATACAATACAATACAATACATTGTAGATGTGTCCTCCCAGAAACTAACATCTATAGAGGTCTGGTGTGGGCTGAACTAAAATGTTATTACACCGCCCATTTTTTTACTAGATGAGCATTTTTCAGCAGTATTCTATCTTTATTTGTTTTGTTGATGTCTAATACAATTACTTTTAAACTTTTATTAATCCTTACAGGATTTATGACAGGTAATGAGGATTACTGGACTCACTTCCGCGGGGGTCCGTTCCCAAACTTTCACGAGGGCAACCACTGGCTCGGCATAGACTTCTGGGACAACGACAGGGTAGCGTGGGAATACACGGGGAACTATTCGCAGTTTGTCTTCACTGATCGAGCTCAGAGAGTGATTCAGCAACATGATCCAAACAAGGTAAGAGTATATAGCATCTGTAGAAGAATAGAAGAGTCTTTATAGAAATAGTAAGAGTCAGGCTCCATGGTACGGTAGATTTGTTTAAACTTTGTTTCTGGGACAATGGAAGAGTAGCGTGGATATACACAGGAACGTAGTCACAGTGTGTCTTCACCGATCAAGCTCAGAGAGTGATTCTGGGGAACATGATCCAAACAAGGTGGGATCCTTTTTTATCAACATCTTTCAATATTTGCAGCGGAATTAGGTTCTATGTTACAGTTGAATGAGGATCCTTCTATCGTATTTTAGACTTTGGAAACATAAAAGTATAGATAAATAGTAGCGTGGATATACACAGGAACGTAGTCACATTTTGTCTTCACCGATCAAGCTCAGAGAGTGATTCGGGGGAACATGATCCAAACAAGGTGGGATCCTTTTTTATCAACATCTTTCAATATTTGCAGCGGAATTAGGTTCTACGTTACAGTTGAATGAGGATCCTTCTATCGTATTTTAGACTTTGGAAACATAAAAGTATCTAGATAAATATTCCCAGTTCGTCTTCACTGAGGGGGCAGAGAGTGGTTCAGGACAGAATTTAAACCTGAGAAGCATACAAGTTTGTACATTTGTGTGTCCATTCTTCATTGTGTCTGATACCCTTATATTTTCATTTCGCCTTTTTATGCTTTCGACAGCCTCTGTTTTTGTATCTACCCCTCCAATCTGTCCACGTGCCGCTACAAGTGCTAGAGAAATACCACAAGCCTTATTTAAGCATTTCAACAAATGTATCCAACTTTGACATATTTTCATTTTGCCTTTTTATGCTTTCGGCAGCCTCTGTTTTTGTATCTACCCCTCCAATCCGTCCACGTGCCACTACAAGTGCTTGAGAAATACCAGAAGCCTTATAAGCATTTCAACAAATGTATCCAACTTTGACATATTTTCATTTTGCCTTTTTATGCTTTCGGCAGCCTCTGTTTTTGTATCTACCCCTCCAATCCGTCCACGTGCCGCTACAAGTGCCAGAGAAATACCAGAAGCCTTACGCGCATTTCAAAAATTGTATCTGAACTTTATAATATATTTTCATTTCGCCTTTTTTTTGTTTTTGGCAGCCTCTGTTTTTGTATCTACCCCTCCAATCCGTCCACGAGCCGCTACAAGTTCCAGAGAAATACCAGAAGCCTTACGCGCATTTCAACAACACAGATCGAGCAACCTATGCGGGCATGGTCGCAACGATGGACGAGGCCGTTGGGAAGATCGTGGACTCTTTACAGGAGACTGGGTTGTGGGATGACACTGTGCTTATCTTTACCACTGGTAAGCAGTATACCCCCTCCCCAATTTGCGGGCACACCATATATCTATTTCTTCATTTTTTCACAGATTTTCCTCTCATGATTTTTGTTGTTTATGTTAGATTGTTGGGGGGGGGGGGGGGGGGGTGGTCTCCAATCTTCATATTTATATTGATGTAAAAATAAATGTTTAAATCATTTGCGTTTTTAATTATTTAAGTATTTAATATCACTATAACTGTAAATGTGGTAATATTCGCAGTGAACAAGATTAATGCATCGGATTTCATCCCATCCCCCTATTTCCCTGATTATTGAAATATTATTGTTATTAGGTTGTATGCATTTAATGTACATGTATAATCTCCCTGTTTGTCGAATTTCCATATTGGCAGCTCTGTACCATACACTATCCTCTCCTTCAACCATTAACTTACAGACAACGGAGGCACTCCTGCCGGCCAGGGTATTAACTGGCCTTTAAGGGGTGGAAAGAACACCCTCTGGGAGGGCGGTCTCCATGGTATCGGTTTCGTTACGGGTCCCGTTGTCCCCACCCCGATGCGGGGTACCATCAGCAACCACTTCATGCACATCAGCGATTGGTTCCCGACGCTGGTCAAGGGCGTTGCGAAAGGTGACACATCTGGACTTGCCCTGGACAGCTTTAATATGTGGGATTCCATCACGTAAGAATGACAATTTTTAGAACATTTTGTAAAATATGGGGGCTATTCATTGATATGCCTGTAATGGTGTACCAAAGTTGTTACGCTGCATGCTTTTGTTATATCATGGTAATTGTTTTAGACAACTTGTCCTTACATTTGGGCTTTTGGTAGTGTGTTTGAGCTGGACACTTGCCTTCTTAGCTACCATTAGATCACCAATTCCTTGCTTGCCTGACATTGTTTAGAACCATTACCCATGGCAATAAATAGCTGTGATGTCACACTATTGCTGAGACATCGGCGCACCGATGCACTTGATATCGCCGATATTGAACCGTTTCCCTGATGTTCCTGATGTCTGATTTTCAATGTGAAATCAGCAACATCATGTGTTTTATTTTTGTCACAGCCTTTAAATCCACCATACATCTACCTGGTATCTTACTCTATTTACGATCGCTAATTTAAATTGCTAACTTCAATTTTATCGATCGTAAATGCGATTTATACGACACTGTGCGCATTTAAGACCCTCGTGGGATAATAAAACAGTTCATTCCAGATATATCGTACTTAAAGGGATAGTTGAATTTTGGTAGAGAGGGCGCTAGACTACTTTTTTTTGGAGAGGTAATGAAAAACTGAGTGTAAAATTTGAAAGAGCATAATATTTAAATAATAAAATCATCTTTGTTTGATCAAAATCGGTTCAGAGATGGCTGAAATATCCATAAATATAACAATTTGTAATAAAGCTGGGGCCCCAGGTTTATTAGAGAATTTTGAACCAGCCGTTAAAAATTCAAAAAAATGCTTCCTCTTTTCAAAAAGTTGCAAAATAGGTATTTAAATAGTTGTTGGTTATTTCTCTATCTAATCACTATTTCAACAAAGCATCACATGCACAATATTTTATTAAAAAGGGTTGAAACCGATGAGTGTTTAGAGAGCGCCCTCTTACGTTTTAACGGCTCTTTTTGAATGATAACATATCTTTACTACGTCATTTGTAATTTTGTGTTCCTTTCTAGTTATAACTATTAGTTTGTAATGTAATGATGCAGGTTTTGGTTACTAAAATTCAGTTTCACCAAAACTGTACTCTCCTTACCAGAACTCAACTATCCCTTTAAAATACTTCCACATGTACATGAATCTATTGTGGAATAAATTAGTAGAACTGATTCTAGTGACTTGAGTCAATCATGGCACTCAGAGGGTTAAAGGGGCACAATTGCCTTTCTTTATTTTATAATTATAGATTGGGGAAACCGTCCCCACGAAAAGAGCTGCTTCACAACATCGATCCCTACATTCGCGCCGACATCCCCTATAACTATGACGAAACGAGCGACATGGCGTATCCTGTCGACGGGAGCTATCCCAAGATGGCGGACGAGTTTTCCACGCAGATGAGAGCGGCCATCAGGGTGGGAGACTGGAAGCTGGTCACGGGGGCTCCATGTAAAAAGAGTAAGTTGCTATCAGTGTCGGATTGAGGAAGGGGGCAGCTGGCATAGGGAACATTTGCCAAGACGCCAAGAATCATGTGAAAAAAAAAGAATAAGCATGAAACTGTCATAGCTAGAAGGGTTTTATGAAAAGGGCCCTGGTATGAACATTGGCAGAGGAAAAAAAATAAACACGAGCTCTGGTCGATTTGGTGCCAATTAAAAAGAGCCCCCGATAACCATGAAAGAGTCTTGGTAAAACTACTTTTAGATTGATATTTTATGTAGGCTACATCATAAGGTAGCCTCAACAAAATAAATTTCCATTTTTTCCCTAAACATTGGTCTGTTTTATCAATCCCTCAGGTCGTGATGTGTGGACCCCTCCCCCAGAATGGAACATTCGTGCCATCCATCCCGTGGAGGTTCCGGGCAAGGTGACTTGGCTGTTCAACATCACGGCTGACCCCTGCGAGAAGCACGACCTCTCTTATCAACATCCAGAGGTGAGTAATGTAAAACACGTTCTTACCACCTTGCCCCTTTCCTACAATTATATTCAATCTTTGTCTGTCTGTCTGTGGCACAGCTTTTAATCATAGTATGCAATTAACGCTGTAAAAAAAATGTAGAGACACATATTTCTATATGTTTGAATGTGGAATGGATTGCTATTTTGGGATGTTGGTTCTCTATAATCAAATTAGCTTGATAACTATTACAATTGTTTCCCTTCCGATTCCCTTTGTAGGTTGTGGAGCAGCTCGTGGCTAAATTGTCGGCATACTACGAGACCTCGGTCCCAATCCGTTTCCCGAACCAGACGATCAAGGCGAACCCGGGGCTACGCAATGGAGTATGGGGACCGTGGCAATGATGTGAGGATATATAAGTCCTTTTTATTTTACATCGTAATCCTGTGTCCTCTAATCCTAAACTTTTGCTAGAGGTGACCAGTTATCACAGTTATCTAGATAGTAGCTTTAGTATGGTCCTTAGAGCTAGGTCCAGGGATTGACTAAAGCAGTGCCATTGGCCCTTGTGCCAGTGGAGTGGACCTGTCACCGTGAGGTAGACAGTAGCTAAGTATAGTCCTTAGATAGAGCCAGGGCTCGACTTTAGCGGTGGCTCTGATGCCAATGGCCACTGACACACCACAGAGTATGGGGACCGTGGGTGATGTAGACAGTAGCTAAGTTTAGTCCTTAGATAGAGCCAGGGCTTGACTTTAGCAGTGGCTCTGATGCCAATGACCACTAAAACACCACAGAGTATGGGGAACATGGGTATGATGTGAAGTTGACCTGTCACCGTGAGGTAGACAGTAGCTAATATAGTCCTTAGATAGAGCCATGGCTTGACTTTAATAGCAGTAGCCCTGATGCTAATGGCCACTAAAACACCACAGAGTATGGGGACCATGGGTATGATGTGAAGTTGACCTGTCAACGCGAGGTAGACAGTAGCTAAGTTTAGTCCTCAGATAGAGCCAGGGCTTGACTTTAGCGGTGGCTCTGATTCCAATGGCCACTGAAACACCACAGAGTATGGGGACCGTGGGTATGATGTGAAGCTGACCTGTCACTGCGAGGTAGACAGTAGCTAAGTATAGTCCTCAGATAGAGCCAGGACTTGACTTTAGCGGTGGTACTGGTGCCAATGGCCACTGAAACATACGACAGAGTATGTGGACCGTGGGTGATGTAGACAGCTAAGTATAGTCCTTAGATAGATCCAGGGCTTGACTTTAATAGCAGTGTCCCTGATGCCAATGGCCACTAAAACACCACAGAGTATGGGGACTGTGGGTATGATGTGAAGTGGACCTGTTGACCTGTGAGGTAGACAGTAGCTAAGTATAGTCCTTAGATAGAGCCAGGGCTTGACTTTAGCGGTGGCCCTGATGCCAATGGCCACTGAAACACCACAGAATATGGGGACTGTGGGTATGATGTGAAGTTGTCCTGTCACCTGTCACCTGTCACCGTGAGGTAGACAGTACTCAGCTAAGTATAGTCCTTAGATAGAGCCAGGGATTGACTTTAATAGCAGTAGCCCTGATGATAATGGCCACTAACACACCACAGAGTATGGGGACTGTGGGTATGATGTGAAGTTGACCTGTCACCGTGAGGTAGACAATAGCCAAGTATAGTCCTTAGATAGAGGTCAGTAATTCCTGTTCTTGTGATAATTATGATATCATGCACTAGTATTACGAATGTCAAACGCCACCAGAGAAGGCACAGGCATATTTTTTCAACTGCATGCCTTCAAATTGCTCTAGTACTAATGATTGATTTTTATCATTGTGGAAAATTATGTGATTATTTGATTATGAATTTAACTTTGTGATATTTTGAAGAATTAATTTATATTTTTATAATAAATAATACAATTATATATAAATGGAAAAGTCATTCTGTCCAATGCTATTTGTATCCTACAACTGGTATGTACTCACACACACACACACACACACACACACATACTTGTAAGCACCGGCAAACGGGGACTCTTGACTCTTTACCTGGAAAATGGGGACTCGCGAAAAACAAAGGATAGGGGGGTTCCTCATACAGCTAATGCACATCTAGGCCAGGGGGAGGGGGGTATCCAGGTAATATCACATGAGGGCGGTATAGTAGTTTTCTTGCCGATCACGACACACGCACGATGTAAACCACACACTCCGATACGCACAAAAATTTCACATTTACATTCGAATCGGGGATGAGCTTCAGAACGGGCAGCAGTTCAATTAGTTACATTCTAAACGTGGACAAGCAGTGCTTTCTCATTGTAATTCTAACCGCGGACATCCGCAGTTGTTGTGTGTCCGCGATTAGATGGTGTTTTGTCACATGTATGTCCCCGATTTGGGGGTGTTTACAAACACACACATACATACATCCTTTCCTGAGTTTGATACATGTGTATGTAAATCATAATGAAATTAAACATGTACATAAAAAGTCTTGTTTGGAAGTTGAATTTTAATACACACAAAAAAGAGACAATCTGCACAAAGAGCATGAGTTATTTTGCAAAAGAAAAGGAGAAAAGGAAAGCGGAGAGACAAAACAAGGAGAAAATAAATTAAATAGATAATGGCACAACTTTAATAAATTAGGCACAAATACATTACACTGTTCATGGAGGTAAATGAAAGAAGACTGTTAAAGGCATAGTTGAGTTTTGGTAAAGAGTGTACAGTTTTGGTCAAACTGAATTTTAGTAACCAAAACCTGCACCATTACACTACAAACTAATAGTTATAACTCCACCATGCTCCAAAGGAATACAAAATTAAAAACGACTAAGTATAAAGCCTGTTATCATTCAAAAAGAGCCTTTAAAACCCTGTTAAAACTCAAGAGGGCGCTCTCTAAAATCTCATTGGTTTCAACCTTTTGAAATAAAATATTGTGCATTAGAGAGATAATCAACATATTTAGAAACCTCTTGTAAAATTTTGAAAAGAGGAAGCATTAAAAACAAAATGTTAACGGTTGGTTCAAAATTATTGAATATTTGTGAGGCCCCACAATTATGACAAATGGTTATGTTTATGGATATTTTAGCCGTTTCTGAACCGATTCAAATAAAGTTTATTCTGTCATTAAAATCATATTATGCTCTTTCAAATTTGACACTCAGTTTTTCATTATCTCACAAAAAAAAATTTGTGTAGCGCCCTCTATACCAAAACTCAACTATACCTTTAAAGGGATCTAGTAACTTTGTTGACATGCATGTGCAAAAACTGACCAAGGGTTGATAAAATATGTCCTACTGAGTGATGTGTGAAACTTCCATGGTAAATGAATGTCATAATGACATAAAATGATATTTGCAAACTCATTGCACTGACTTTGTGCAGTTATAAGTATCAACTAGATAATTATAAATCTGAACATTTCAATCGCTCATATCTTTATTAAACGGAAGAGACATTTGGAAAACAAAAATCTTTTTCATGCTTCTTTCGGTAACTATGAATACAACAAAGTATGAGAGAACCACTAGAGTTCTATTTAAAGTATAAAGTTTTGTGGAATTTGGACAATGTTACTAGATCCCTTGAATAAATTAGGCACAAATACACTGTACATGGAGGTAAATGGAATGAAGTCAAAGGTACTTGGTTACATTGTCGGAGAACAACATTTTATACTCGTTGAGTGAGAATGTGAGTGACGTTTGAAAGAAAATGACCAGAAATATATCAAAAAAAGCGCAAAGAAAAGTAGGCTTTGCACTTTCCTTTATACAAAAGTTGATTTACAACGTTTGTGCAATCCGTTGATATGTGACCGGGCTATGATAAGTGCATGATTCCTGTCACTTCTAGTCGTATATTTCCTCTTGGGTATCACTGATAATGGAAATAATGTTTTTGAAAACCACTTTTATCTGTTTTGACTGAACACTGGAGGCTGCCATGTCCCCCAACTGTACTATGAAACGTCATCTGACCTTGCACTAACGACGCAAGTTACGTTACCACTGACATAGCAGCAGATTCAACAACAGCGGCTACATAACCCCCTATTGTTAGTGCATGCTCAGATGCGCTCAAATGACATTTCACGCAGTACTGTTGAAAATCATGGCAGCCTGCCATTGGTCAGTCAAAACAGTAGATAGTGGTTTCAAAAACAGTGATTATTTTCATTAATAGTGATACCCAACAGAAAATACACGACTAGAAGTGACAGGAATTCTGCATTTATCAGTACGTCCAACTAGTTCCAAGTTTCATAAATATTTGTCTTCCTGCATAATCTGGGCCAGGTCCGAATAACAATTATAGGTCTGTAGAAGTCATCTAGTAGTCTCCTGGTCTCTGGTAACATCAGCCCAACTCTGGTCTTCTGTAGAGCCAGGTTTAGTCTACTACCATCACTGGCCCATCTCGTTCCAACTATCACGAGTTCCATAAATATTTGTCATCTCCCATGATCTGGGCCAAGTCCTCATAACAGGGTCTGTAGAAGTCGTCTAGTAGTCTCCTGGTCTCTGGTAACATGAGCCCAACCCTGGTCTCCTGTAGAGCCAGGTTTAGTCTTCTACCATCGCTGGCCTATCTCGTTCCAACTATCACGAGTTCCATAAATATATGTCATCTCCCATAATCTGGGCCAAGTTCTCATTACAAGTTCTGTAGAAGTTGTCTAGTAGTCTCCTGGTCTCTGGTAACATCAGCCCAACTCTGGTCTTCTGTAGAGCCAGGTTTAGTCTACTACCATCACTGGCCCATCTCGTTCCAACTATCACGAGTTCCATAAATATTTGTCATCTCCCATGATCTGGGCCAAGTCCTCATAACAGGGTCTGTAGAAGTCGTCTAGTAGTCTCCTGGTCTCTGGTAACATGAGCCCAACCCTGGTCTCCTGTAGAGCCAGGTTTAGTCTTCTACCATCGCTGGCCTATCTCGTTCCAACTATCACGAGTTCCATAAATATATGTCATCTCCAATAATCTGGGCCAAGTCCTCATTACAAGGTCTGTAGAAGTCGTCTAGTAGTCTCCTGGTCTCTGGTAACATGGACCCAACCCTGGTCTTCTGTGCTGCTGTGTTTAGTCTTCTACCATCGCTGGCCCATCTTGTTCGTTCCGTATCCGTCATAGGATCTGCAGTTATATAGAGAAATAAAGACATGATAGAAGGTCAAGCCGGGTCACAGTACTGACAAAGGCTGGAGATGACAGCCAAAAAAGTCAGAGGGAAATAATGTATTAAAAGGATCCAACATTCAACATGATTTAGTTGATATGTTAATGTATTTGTTAAAGGGGACCACCAGGCAAAGAACAACAAATAACTATATATGTTTCGTTAACGTTGTGTGAAATTAAATAGATGCTCAACACTTTGCAAAGAGATGTGTAATTCATAAACAATACAATTAATATCCACCACTTACGGAACCATCATGATCAGATGGTTCCGTATACGCCAATCGTACGTATGGAGACAATAGAATACCGGACGATTCGTTCGCCCTAGGCAAAACTTAGTCTTCGTATGCAAACCCATGAACGCATGCTTTAGTATGGTGGTGCGTTTTGCAATTATATGAAGAAAACAAATTGGAAACATTTTACTGAACTTGTTGGTGGAAAGGACTATTAAAGATGTTACCTTTCATTTGTAAGAATATTTGTTTTGGGTGGTGGTACCCTTTAAGTATTCCATTCAACCAGCAACCATATGTTTCCAAAAATATTTTATTCAAGCTATATAAAAAGACATTTACTTGTATTGCTAACAATCATTCATGGGTCAATCTGTAGAAACAGACGAGTTGTATTGTTATAGGAACATAACCACTCCTTTAAATGGTTTATAGACAGTAGATGATAGTCTATGATCAATTTTCAAATTCAGATTAAAACAATTTGGAAACCCTACTAAACCTTCTACATACAACCTACTACTAAACTAATCTCTTCTTTTTTTTTATTAGAGAATTATTTGTGAGTGTTGGTTTCCTTTAAGAAGAAAAGTTTGAAGAAAATCTTTGTATAAGATGCTAATACAGTTGATCAAATTTCATGCTAAAATTTTACAAATATGTTTCAGAAGACTTTAAAATAGTCTTTGATTGATACGTACCTAACCCAAGGAAGGTGTATATTTCCTTCATGTAGTGGACTGGTTCGCGAGACCAGTCCTCCGTCCGCAGGAAGTAGAACTGCTCACGCGGGAACCGTTTCAAGAATTCTCGCAGGTACAGAGAGTAGCAGCCGGTGTTTATGTGCTATAAAATAAAGAGAGAACGTCGTTATTATAACAACATCGGGTGAGAATGACGTTAAGTCAATTTATGGCTAAATCTAAGTGTGCATATACCATCTTGTAGATTAAAGCCTTCTTTAATAAGTGATGCCAAATTTTTGGATGATCATTATTTCTAATTTTGGGAATATTCACCAAAAATAAAAGAGAGATACATTGGGATTCTACCCGGCTCCCTACTAACTTTAAACATGATTATTTCCGAAATACAAAAGTGACTTAAACAAAATGAGATTCCGTAGAGAGCATATTAAGTTACCGTGGTAACAATATATCTTTGTGTATCGGATACCAAGTGTTATGTTAATCTGTCTAATGGTGATTTCACAATTGCATGATAAGGGCAGAGGGACGGAAAACGGAATCCCCAAAAGAATCCAGCCACAAAGTTTCAGTAACAAACACAAACTAATAAACTATGGTTGGGCACAAGGCCTTGTGCCCCCCCCCCCCCCCACTCAATAATTTGGAGAAAAAACAAACATAAAAGGAAAATTTAACAAAAACCAAAGAACTAATTCAGTTGTGCCCCCCCCCACCCCACCCCCAGTGTGACCACACTACACTACTATGTATGTATGTCCACATTCAATGCAAACTTACTGGACTTATGTTAGTGTTGGCACACTCTATCAGGGTTTTCTTGTCTGTGCAGCGATAGAATTCTTTGATGGCCGCGCTCATCTTCATGTGGAAATCTTTTGGCGATTTGGGTGCCTTTATGTCGAAGTATAGGTACGCCGAGTAAGCCCTATCCGTCGGATTCCGCACGATTCCAACGATCTTCGTGTCTGGGAGTACAGCTCGCAAGATATCCGCATTGACGTACTTCAGACTAGTTTTCAGGTTTGGCGGCATTCGTTGGATGAGTTTCTGGTTGTCTTGAAAAGTGAGCGCCGAGGCATCGCCTGGAAGAAACAATTGAAACAATTCAGATAAGAAGATATGTACATTGTTGTATTTGAGACTTGTTTTCTCACTTTTCTGGTTCACTTTTCTGGTTCACAGAAATTCAATGCCTTGAAAACGCCTGATCAAAGAGAAGAAACAATTGAAACAATTCAGATATGTTTTCTGGTTCTGGGAAATTCCTTGGAAAAGTTTATGGGTGTCTTGAAAAGTAAGCGCCGAGGCATCGCCTGTTAACAGGAAGAAACAATTTGGATGAGAAGATTTTGACTTTGTTGTATTTGACTCGTTTTCTCACTTCTCTAGTTCTCTGGATTTCATTGGATGACTTTCTTGGTTATCTTAGTGAAAAGTGAGCGTGGAGCCAACGCCCGATTAGAAGAAGAAAAAAACACATTGCCAGAAAACATGGCGCAAGGGTAAACATTCTATGAAAATAAAGAAACACAGGGTGTGCCCCCAATACAGGGTGGCCCAGAAATAACGGAACAGGGTGCTTGCTATAATGAAGACACGTGATGCTTGTCATAGCAACTAGTAACGTTCAGTGCGTGCGCCATTGTTAGTACCCCTTCTTCTCTATACACGTACACAGCTGCTGCAGCTGCAACTGAAGCACACTCACAATGGCGCACGGTTTATCGTTACTCGATGCAGTAGGCGGGCATCATGAGTCTTTAGTATGGCAAGAACCCCGTTCCGTTATTTCTCGGCCACCCTGTATATCACATGCCCCTCCTTATCAGTCTGACCACACGAATTCAGATATACCCAAATACCAAATATTGTGACTTTATAAGGGTTTTGTTAAGACAGGTCATCATAAATGATGGCAGGTGGAGTTAGATGCCCATATTACTTACAATTTATCATGTCCTTTCTCCGCTGCTTCTCATTTTCCTGTATCACCCTGGTTTGTTGGCGCAAGTAGCTATCGACCGCCTTCCCTGGAAGAAAGAAAAAAAAAAAAATAAGGCTCATGGTGGAATCAAATGAATACAAATGTAAAATTAACATTATATTAACCCCTTCACTACGAGATTCTAAAATCCCCATATACTTTGTATGTATCCCACCCGGTTCCCGTAAGCAACGGGTTAACCCCCAATGGCCCCAATAGAAACATAGCTTTTTCACTGCACTTAAAGGGTACCACCACCCAAACATAATATTCTTATCAAAGAAAGGTAACATCTTTAGTATTCCATTCCATCAACAAGTTCACAAAAATATGTTTCCAGAAAAAGAAAAAAAAATTGGAATACGCATCACCATTGTAAAGCATGCGTTCATGCGGTCTGAATTGCGAAGACTAATGTGTGCAGAGCGAACGAATCGCCCAGGATTCTATTGTCTACAAACGTACGCGTGAATAGCATTGGCGCACTCGCAACTGTTTGGCCCGTAAGGAACCAGGAAATAGTAGTGGTCGTAAGTGGTGGACATTAATTGCTCTGTTCATGAATTACACAACCCTTTGCAAAATGTTGGGTATCTATTTGATATCACAAAACGGTACCAAAACATATAATAATGTGTTGTTCTTTGCCTGGTGGTCCCCTTTAATGCCTGTGAATGTGGTTCAGGTCCATCAATGGGGTTCCTTCAGGGTTGGAAAGGTGTCTGGATTCTTTGTTATCTCTCCACAGATCTGTGGTGAGGCACTTGGGGAAGCCCGCAATGACAAAAATAAAGAGGAATTACCCCACCCCCATCCAAAATGTGCTATGTGTACCTAAAAATTTCAATTTGAAGGTCCTTGATTGTCGGTACAAAGACTAGATACTTTGTTATTAGCTATCCCCAGAGGTCTGTGGTGGCGCAATTTGATGGAAGTAGTAATGGATCATAACGGTCATTCTACCCCTCCTAACTTTGCTACATCACTGCATTTACCTGAAAATGTGGTTCTGGTCCACCAATTTGGTTCCTTTGGGTTCCTTGATGGTACGATGTCCGGGTGCTTTGTTAGCTTCCCTCACAGGTCTGTCGTCAAGCACTTGACGAAGCCCCTGAAGATGTAAGGAGGAATTGTTCACCTCCACCCCCCCCCCCCCCCCCCAGGCCCCCCTCCCTCCACAAATACAAAATAAATAACCTTGTCAAATCACTCACCTGAGAATGTGGTTCGGGTCCACCAGTGCGGTTCCTTCAGAGTCGGTACAATGTCTGGGTGCTTCGTTAGCTTTCCCCACAGGTCAGTGGTGGCACACTTGGGGAAGCCCCCGATGAAGAAGTAAGGCAGGCATCGGAGGTAGCTGTGGCGCTTGTCATGGTAACTCCTCCACCAGCACGGCTCCTTGTACTCGGGGAGAAACTGATGAGGGACTCCGCTGAAAAGCTGGTAAAGAGACGAGCATGGAAAGATGGAATGGATGGATGGACTCATGTAGTAAACAAAAACTATTATTATTAATGTTTTTATTATTCATTTTTTTAAATATCATCATCATCCATCATCATCATCATCATCATCATCATCATCATCATCATCATCATCATCATCATCATCATCATCATCATCATCATCATCATCATCATCATCATCATCATCATCATCATCATCATCATCATCATCATCATCATCATCATCATCATCATCATCATCATCATCATCATCATCATCAACATATCATCATCATCATCATCATCATCTCAATCATCTCAATCATCTCAATCATCTCAATCATCTCAATCCATCATCAATCCATCATCCATCCATCATCCATCCATCATCCATCCAACATCATCCCATCATCATCATCATCATCGCTTTCACAATATGGCGCCCTGCATCTGATTTACAATCTGAACAATCTTTAATTGATGTAGATATGGAACAGCGGTCCTGGAACGCGGTGATATGGAGGGCAATGAATTCCTAGACTACACCTATAAATCATACGGGACATGCATACTTACAGCTGGTGCTAATCGCACCAAGTCGAGAGGAAGGTTTTTTCTGTCGTACGTGATAGGGTCTCCAGTCAGTGGTCCCAGCTTCAGCAGTTTCTGCTCAAATCGGAGCTTTGCTGTGCTTGGAGTAGTCCTAGACCCAGTGGCAGTAGGCCAAGAATCAGTAACAGTAGTAGTAGTAGTAGGCCCATTCTTAGTTCCAGTGGCAATCAGTACCCCGTGACTGACACTTTCATTGAAATTGAAGATGCGGTTTGAACCCCCTAATGTCAATGCGTCTGAAACCCGGCGTATAACGGAGGGACTATCTCCGTGTCCCTGATCTGATGTCGGATCATTCTCCGCATTCCTCTCGTGGCTGTCCCTAACCGAGAATAGTTCCAGTCCATCATGACCACGACTCGTATTCGCTGATGCTGCATCTGGTAAGACAGTATTCGGCGATGCTGCTTCCAGTAAGACATCGTCCCCGACTTGCAAATCCAAGTCACCATAGGACGCCAGACTTGGTGGCTGGGACAAACCAGTAGCACACTGTAAGCCGTTACACCGTGACAGCCCATCGTCCTGTGACATTCCTTTTGGCTGAACCGGGGAAGGTACGATGAACACCCCAGCGTTGTCATTCCCGTGGTCGATGACCAGGGCGATGAATGCCGAGGTCGAGATGAGGAATACAGCCAGCACTCCAAGGGTCACCTTTATACAGTTAATAAAAACAAAAGGCAATTAATGCATAATCATATTTATAAACAGGTTGTAGATAGAATACAAGTTATTTATCAATGATTATCCTTCCCAGTTTGACAACTGAATAACTACATGAATTACCTCAATTGAGGGTATGATACTGATTAAAATGAATGTAACAAATTTAGAAGAAAAACAGATTTTCAAGGGTTAAAACTAATAACATAAATGTGGTAAAAAATAATAATTCATTCATTCCCAGGACGAAATACAAATTGAAATTCTACCCATGGAAACCCATTTTACCCATTGAAATTCTAATTGGTACCCATTGAATTCAATTGGTACCCATTGTTTCATTTTCCATATACTTCGATTACCAATTGATTTCAATTGGTAATTTAAAATGGGTAATTTTCAATTGGTACCAATTGATTTCAATTGGTAATATTATAGTCAATGGGAATTTCACCCTGGGTTATATATTAGTGGTAAAAAATAATAATGCATTCATTATATATTAGTGAAGGATAATACCATATTAAACAATACACTGGGCCAACTAAGTGCGTGAAAATAATTTGTACTAGTTGTATTATGTTTGCATTCTGAAATCAAAGAGACATAATTATGTCCTTAATAAAACACTTGGCAAAAGTATTCTCAAAATATATTTATTAGTCATCCCTTATGATCCCTACATCAATGGGCCAAACAAGTGCTGACTTTTTGGATCGGCTTTGACATTTTAAACATATTTATAAGACATGTAAACTAAAATAAAAAATGATACAATGGTTGATGGATAATTGATTCGTTAAATATGTGAGAAAGGAGATTGCGTCATACATGTTTCATGTTAAGAAGCTTGGCAGAGAATTGTTTTTTTCTTGCATAATTTATGCCATCCCCGATTCTGGATGGCTCATGTAAGTTGGAAAAGGTCATAAGTGTTTAAATCTGAAATGAATCGTACAAGATGTGAGGAAAGGGCAAATGTGAAATTGCGTGTCTTAAAATGACGAAACTAGTTGAGAAGAGAAGGTGTCCTGAGAAGATTTTTCCTATGCCATCCCATATCTGTATGGCCCATGGCGGGGGGGGGGGGGGGGGGGGGGGGGGGGGGCACTCGAATTATTTGTTGACGGAGATGTGCCGCACGGAACTCTGAAATGGGGGTCTTAAGAGCTGACTACAAGCACAAAATATAGGGTCTTTGGAGCTACAAAAACCCTGAAACGGGAGTTAAGGGGTCTAAGGAGCAGACTAAAACTACAAAATACATAGACTTGGAGCTACCAAAGACCTACGCCTACGGAAACCCTCAAAAAGGCTCAAATGGTGGTCCAAGGAGCCGAACTTGAAGAGAAAAATGGACTTGGCGCTAGTCAAATACATAGCCAAGTCATTCCGGGGGACTATGGAGCCGAACTACAAGAAGAATAATGGACTTGGCGCTACTCAACTACCTAGCCAAGTCATTCCGGGGGTCTATGGAGCGGCAATTTCTGAAAATCGGGTATCTTTAGAGCTGCGATTGGGTGTGAAAAGGGGGTTCTTTTAAGCGGCACATACCCGTCTTACATTATACATGAGTGCCCCCCCCCCCCCCCGGGGGAAAAGGACTAAAGTATAGAATGATAAATGGTTGATAAACGGACATGAATCGTACAAGGTGTGAGAAAAGGGCAAATGTTATACATGAAAACGTGACACTGTTGATAACAAGAAAGAACAAGATCGAGAAAGAAGATTGGCAGAGAATGATAATTATTTTTTTCTTCATATGCTATCCCGTTTCTGTATGACCCATGGGGTAAGTTAATTGGAAAAGGTCATAAGTTTTAAATTCAACAAATGTAACTAAAGTATAGAATGGACAAATGGGTGATATAGGTATGATATGAATCGTAGGCTACAATTAGATGCGCGGGAAAAAAGGCAAACAATTAAATAAAAAGGTGAAACTGCGTCATACGTGTTAGAACGACAACAATATTAGTCGAGAAAGAATTGATTTTTCTCATGCATACCAACCCGTATCTGTATGACCCATGGGGTAAGTTGGAAAAAGTCATGATTTATGCCCGGGGTGGGGTACTCGCATTATTGTAAATACAGGTGTGGGCCGCTTTGGAGACCACCTTTTTCGGAGCCGATTGTCTCATTTTCTTCAACAACAACAACAAAATGGTCAGCTTCCAAGACCCTGTTTCTCATTCAGCTTGACAGCTCCCAAGACCCTATTTTCCCCCCTCTCATCCGCTCCCTAGACCCTCGTGCTGAAGTTGGCTGAGGCGCACACCCCCGCCAAAAGATAATTCGAGTACCCCCCCCCCCCCCCCCCCCCCCCCCCTCCCTCCCTCCCCCCGATATTTGTATGAAGAACCCACCATAATATACTTGTTTGCTGTATAGTTGGCCTACACACAATGAATGATAGCCGGGCATTGTAACAATCATAGAGTAACTATTATAATACAATGCTGTTTTTTATCGACAGGACCACAGACGTAAAGAACAAGAACAAACAGTGTAACACATTACATGTATTTGATTTAGGGATTTTACTGACCCCAGCATTCGCTAAACAAGAGAAAGGATTTTGTGTATTTTCTGACTATTTTTAGCTGGTAGCGATTGTGTACCAAAACAGGTAGAAACTATATTATGTTTAGAGGTGACGTGTACTGGTGAATGGTAACAACCAACATATATAACTATAATCAGTTGATATGTATGTGGTATATATCAGTTTTACATTAATAACGATTGTCTTACCTTACGCTTTTCAATAAATACATTCGGACCAAAAACTAGACCCTATATACCCTAACCCTAAAGGCATAAGATCATTTGACAAATCATTCACTAGAATAAAGTGCTATAATTCTAAACTGTCCAAAGTTATTTGTACCGTACAACGTGTATGCTCCCTCAAGGCTCAAACACACACACAAACAAACACACACATAAACAAACACACACACATACATATATACACAAACAAGTATAACCCGATATTTTCTTATTTCCAACAGTATAATTTTAAAAATATTATGTGGATAAATAATGAGATTATTTACAAGTTTGACAGAACTGATAATCATAATATTTACAATAAATGAATATTGAGATCACTACAATTTACGACGGGTTATTTATGTGCATTGCTTTCGATTTCAGCAGAGATTTCCTGTCATTCCGTATTTGCATTCAGTAAAGTAGGATCCAAGAAAAAAATCAATAGGTAATTTCTCTTTGTGAAGTTTACTCTTTTGGATGTACATGTATGTAACTAAACATAGATCAACGTTTCGAAACAAAGTGTTTGAAATGACAACAACAACAAAAACGACATAAATGAAAAATATGAAAGGATTATAGTATTCACTTTTGTATTACGATAAGTGAATTATGTTTTAACCTTTGAAGAAAAACACAAATTTAATGGGGAAATGACATGAAAAATGCCAAAGGATTATTAATCTATAGACCTACCTTCTTCGCCGATCAAACAAGGTATTTTAAATGACAACAAAAAAAACATTAAAAGGATTATAGTATATAGACAGCAGTCACTTTGTATTATGATAAGTGAATTATGTTTTAACCTTTGAAGAAAAACAAAAATTTAATGAGGAAATGAAATGAAAAATGCCAAGGGGATTATTAATCTATAGACCTACCTTCTTCGCCGATTGGTTGATTGCCATGGTTGGTGATGGATGTGATTCATGGATTCAGATCAGATTCTGTTTTTGAAAAGAAGAAAAAATAATAATAATGATACTACCTTATCATAAAGGTCTGTTAACGCGTACAACCTATCACAAGTTATACATTTTTTTTTTTTTTAAACAAGTTTTCAAAAGCTGCCATTTAATATTACGGATTCTCAATTACCATGATTATATACATACAGCCAGGCATAGATGCACGAAATGGAAATATAATAGGGAGCTGAGGTCCCCACAGATTTGAATACCCTAATATTCGGGCAAAACCATACAATTTCCAGACAAAATCACTTACAGTAATTACAAGCTTTCAATAACCATATTTTCGTGCAAATCCAGCTCATTTTCAAGACGGGCAGGCGGTCTTACTCTTATCGTGGAAGTAGGAGACAAACTCCTACTTCCACGCTCTTATTGAAACAAAAATCGTCGTACGCCAAGCGACTATCTCCATCGGCTTTTTATTGTTATGATGATCCACAGCACTTGTATGGCGCCATTTATCCGTTGAAAACATTCAAAGGCGCCTACTCCTCCAAAAACTCAATTTACTGCACAATCATATTGCTTGAAAAGAAATGTTTTTAGGCCTGCTTTGAAACCTTCAAGTTTGTCAATTTTGCGAAGCACGAGAGGGAGGGAGTTCCAGAGGCGTGGAGCAACTGAAGAGAAGGCACGATCACTATAGATGTACCCGCAGGAGAAAAAAAATGATGTATTTGTGAGAATTGAACATCCTTACAGGGGTAGTTTAGTTTTGGTTGTGAGGTAATGAAAAACTGAGTGTCGAATTTGAGAGAACATGCAATTTTAATGGCAGAATAAACTTTATTTGGTCAAAATCGACCCAGAAACGGCTGAAATATCAATAAATATATCTGATCTTATAATTATTTGGGGCCCAAATAATTAGATGATTTTTTCAAAACATTTAAAAAATGCTTGCACTTTTTCAAAAATGTTCAAAAGCGTTTTTTAAATAGTTGTTGATGATCTCTCTATTTAATAATTATTACAATAAAACATCACATGCATAATTTTGTATGAAAAATGGTTGAAACCAATGCCTTTTTAGAAAGCGCCCTATTGTGTTTGAATGGCTCTTTTTTTAATGATAACAGGCTTTTTACTTAGTTGTTTGTAATGTTGTATATACCTTTCGAGCATGGTATAGAGTTATAAATATTAGTTTATAATGTTACTGTCTAGGTTTGGTTACTAAAGTTCAGCCTTACCAAAACTGTACTACCCCTTTAATAGGCATATATACGCAATTCGCCTATATAATTATATGAATACAGCTAATGTAGGCAGCTTCTTCGGCTTCAAGTTTTATTAATATAATTATGATTGTACTCTCAGAAAAACCTACATGAATTTGTGAGAAATGAACATCGTACAAATTCTGCCATCGACTATATCAAGGACGCATTGAAGTGATCATGATCAAATTTTCATTTCGATCGGTGAATCATGCCAAGAAGTGGCCCCTCAATAATGTAATAAAAACCAATAACAAACATAAGGGGAAATCCTTTACAAACTGAAAATGTAATAATGCGCCTCTCATAATTCCCCCCCCCCCTCCCTCGAAAAAGAAAATCAGTACGATCTCGCTGCGCTAATGATGGTGAGCACTATATTAATATGCTTTTCTCCGTTTTGTCGGTGCGTCGTAAACCTTAATTTATTTTACGTTCTCTAACTTCACTTCATATATTGCATTTTTCTTCTATTCCCCCACCCCCACTGTTTGATACCGAATAAATTAATTGGAATGGGTAGACGTACTACGTGTTATATGCAATCTAAAGCTCTAGTACGGCGTGACATTTTCAACAAAACATCTATAATTACAATTGGGCTTCTATAATTTATATACCAACAACTAATTCAAAGTTGAAGTGGGTCTATTATAAGGAGCCTCGCTCACTTCTAATAACATCGTTCAATGCATGCCCATGTACACGTGAGCACTAAAAACATATACTGTTGAAGAGAAAAAAATATGATTATAATAATTCTCAACTGACACAAATGAGTCCCCATAATATATGTTGATCAGCTGCATTTCAATATCTGTATCAATATCCAAATTAATTATATCATGTATATAAAAGACACAACCTCCTCTGCGTTGCGTTTTTCTATTTTTACATATACATGTATAATTAGGAATTTGAATAATATTCGTATCATCATACCAACTTTCCTGAATACATAATAAATGGAAAGTCGTATCCTAATTGTGAGTGTCTATATATTTTATTGATTCCCCCTCCATGTCCATTCATGCCCTGCGCATTCCATTGAAGGAATAGTAACGCAGACATTAAAGGGGTAGTACAGTTTTGGTAAGGCTGAGCTTTAGTAACCACAACCTGCACAATAACATTACAAACTAATAGTTATATGCTCGAAAGGTATAGAAAAATACAAACGACTAAGTAAAACGCCTATTATCATTCAAAAAGAGCCATTCAAACACAAGAGGGCGCTCTCTAAAAAAGCATTAGTTTCAACCATTTTTCATACAAAATTATGCATATGATGTTTTGTTGAAATAATGATTAAATAGAGAGATCATCAACAACTATTTAAAAACGGCTTGGTACGAACAGTCACGTCACGTTCACGTCACGTCACGTGAAGGTTCTGTACCTTTTGTGAAACAGGTCACCCAAATCTACGAAGTGTTGGGTTACGTGACCCAACAGTTTGTAGATATACTATATGCAATTCATGAAAGCTCACGTAAATTGGCGCTTGCGTAAAACAAATTAATGTAAATTGTCGTTGAGAAGAGACTAATTCTAGGTAAATTTAATCGTGAACGAACCCGTCCTACCTTAGTCTTTCGTCAAGACTCTCACGCTATATGCACAATTTCGCGAGCGGAGCGAGCGGAGTGTGAGCGAAGCGAACACATCGAGCGGGTACCGCGAGAGTCTTTCTTTCTTTGCACATTGGTTGTTGTTTATTTCTAATGTAAACCTATTAAATAACGAATATTCATCTACCAAGTTTGGTAGATCAGCCGTTTGCGAGTGTTAGTCTTTGTTTAGACACTCAATCAAGCTGCATAGTAAAACCAAGTAAAACTAAACACGCTTTCTTGCACAATACACGGTTACTGGTTGTTAGAGGGTCTCCGCAACATACTAGCGTAGGCCGTACACAGAGCGCTCTATCTGGCCGTACATGTTAAACCGTCGATTCGGACACATCCATTACATGAATAGGGTACGTCATTTCAATATGTTGCTTTCTTTTAAAATAAAGAGGTGAGATTTGATATGGATACAAAAAAGGGTATTTTTATGCTTCAGTTTTACTCTGATGTATCTCATATTTGATCATAAGAATAGTTATCATAATATTAATTTTTGATACTAAATACACCCCTTGATACATGATGGAACACGCCACGGCAATACTCGTGTATTAGGCCCCGGGTCAGGCAAAGGTTACCCGCATCTAGCGATCTGATTCGTTAATGTTTTCATCTCATTAATAAATTACTGAGTGGTAAAATCATAAAGGCTCTATATGGGAGCCAGTTCGTATCGCTCGCTGACCCCGTGCTCTCTCACAGCTAGCTAGCTCGCGATCGCATAGAGAATCTTCAAGCCATATGGAGCCTTGACTAAAGGCTAGTCCTACCTATACTGTAAATACCAATTATAGGCGTACACAGGCCTGGGGGCAGGGGGATGGACACCCCCTACCCCCATCCCCACCCCCTTACATAATTCAAGAAATGTCTTGGTCTCGGCCTCGAAATTTGTGACCGGTCCTGGTCTCGTCCTCGGCTGCGGTCATTTTCTACGGACACCCCCTACCCACACTCCCCCGCTTACTTCAATTTGTCTGACGAAATATCCCCCCCCCCCCTACACCCACCCCTTGAACAAATCCTGGGTACGCCACTGCCTACAAGTAGCTAGTTCGAATGTCAAATACATTAATTGATTTATTTAATATTGATTGGTTGGTGTGATTGTTTCATTATAATGATTGACTGATTAATTGATAGATTGACTCGATTCAATAACCATAAATAAACACTATTAATCAAATCATTGTTGTATTACTTTTAAACTCATTGATCACTGCAACTCACTCACTCACTCACTCACTCACTCACTCACTCACTCACTCACTTTCACAGGCGTGCACATACAACGCCGTTAAGGGCCAGCTTCGCTCAGACGTCGAGCACGGGAACTTCAGGCGTATGCGAACTGAATTGTCCGCTGCGTGTAGCAATTCAGCTGGAAATCAACATTTGCCAAAATCCACGCACGACACGTCTTTAGAAATACTCCAATAACAAGACAAATAATGCAAGTGGTATGGTTGTACATTACCTAAATGACAGAACTGCATATTATCGTCTCAGATTACTCTGAATTATGCACGTACATATTATAAACATAATGATTGAAAAGATTTGATAAGGGGGTATCGGCATTTTCGTCGACATTTTTAAATCTCTTTGTGCGTGTGTGTCTAGTCTTAGTAACAAGCGTTTGCAATTTAAAAAATCTTGATTAAACGCTCACGTCACGATTTGGTTAACGCGACACTTCGAGTTTTACCGGCATGGAAAACGACACATTGTTGGGTCACTTTACCCTACACTTCGTAGATTTGGATGACCTGTTTCACAAAAGGTACAGAACCGTTCACGTGACGTTAACGTGAACGTGACGTGACTGTTCGTACCAAGCCTTTAAAAACCTCTATTAAACATTTTTGAAAAGTGTAAGCATTTTTCTTTTTTTTAAATCATCGAATAAATCTGGGCCCCAGATTTATTCCGATCGGATATAATTATTGATATTTCAGCCGTTTCTTAACCGATTTTGATCAAATAAAGTTTATTCTGCCATTAAAGGGATAGTTGAGTTTTGGTATAGACGGCGCTACACAAAATAATTTTTTGTGAGATAATGAAAATCTGAGTGTCAAATTTGAAAGAGCATACAATTTTAATGACAGAATAAACTTTATTTGATCAAAATCGGTTCAGAAATGGCTAAAATATCCATAAACATAACCATTTGTAATAATAGTGGGGCCCCTCAATTTGTCGGTCATTTTGAACCAACCGTTAAATTATTTTTTGTTAATGCTTCCTCTTTTCTCTATCTAATCACTAATTCAACGAAACATCACATGCACAATATTTGATTTTAAATGGTTTAAACCAATGAGTTTTTAGAGAGCGCCCTCTTGAGTTTTAACGGCTCTTTTTTTTTAAATGATAACCGGCTTTTTTACTTAGTAATTTGTAATTTTCATTCCTTTCGAGCATGGTGGAGTTATAGGCCTAACTATTAGTTTGTAATGTAATTGTGCAGGTTTTGGTTACTAACATTCTGTACTCTCTTTACCCAAACTATATGGGTGCGGTTCGTTATTCCGAAGGTTCGTTATTCCGAAGGTTCGTTATTCCGAAGGTTCGTTATTCCGAAGGTTCGCTATTCCTAAAATGAAATCGGGTTCGTTATTCCGAAGGTTCGTTATTCGAAGGTCCGTTATTCCGAGGGTTCGTTATTCCGAAGGTTCGCTATTCCTAAAATGAAATCGGGTTCGTTAATCCGAAAATGAATTTGGGTTTGTTATAATGCTATAATTTCATATAAAGAGATAAAATAAACTTATATGTTTGATTGGTCTGGCCAAGGGAGTAAGGGGGAGGGGTATGCTTAATGCAGGCTGTAAATTAAATAAACAAAACACAAACTATAGTATTATAACAAGCCCGATTTAATTTTCGGAATAACGAACCCGATTTTATTTTCTGATCAACGAACCTTCGGAATAACGAACCTTCGGAATAACGAACCTTCGGAATAACGAACCCGATTTTATTTTCGGATCAACGAACCTTCGGAATAACGAACCTTCGGAATAACGGACTGTAACCAACTATATATCCCTTTAAGCATACTAAGTACAAATAAACATAATTCAGGAAATGAAAGTGCAATGATAAGGAAATAAGGAGAAAGCGGATTTAAGGATTAAGTTCATTCTAGTGCAATATGTATACTGTATAGTGTTGAATCAATGGAAGGATTAATCAAAAGTCACCGGCGGTTGCTATGATAGCAACCGCCGGTATAAAAGACTTATCAGATTATAAGCTGGAATTTGGCCCGCCTGGTTATTACCAGAGCCGTATATACTAGTAATATTCGTATATATAGACGGCACTGGTTATTACATTTTAATCGTTCACTATATAATGCTTTTTTCATAAAGCTTTAATTATTACTCAATAAAAGAATAGTGAATGCGCAACTACACTTTTTCGAGAAAAAAATTGAAATATACATTTTGTTTGGATGATGCACATGTTATATGGTGAATGCTACATCTCAATAAACCTATAGACGTAGTATTGAGAATGACAACTTTAGAGTAATGAGTATAGAGGTCAAAGTTCGCAGTAAAATCAGAGAGGTGTGAGGACTACTAAATTTGAGCCTGTCAAGCCTAACATTCAAGAAAAAATACCGAGTTATACACTGTCGAACATTATGAGAATGTTAAAAATCGAATCATAATTTTCTTTCGTAATTGTTTATGTTTGTTTTTTACCCGAAGTTAAACCCCCATAATCGTTCCGATTACCGCTGTCTTTTTTTTTATAGCCTGAATACAATCATAATCATATTGTCAAAATGGAAGGAAATCAATGTTTCTACATTAATTTGAAAATAGGAATATCATATACAAAAGTAAACAAGACGGGTTGATGTGGGAATGATTTTACCTGATCACTACATGTACTAGATTTTCCAATCCCCATATAGAATAGATGAGAGATCCACCAAATTCCCGTTGGTAATATTATTTCGAAAGAGATGTCCATTCCTCCAAGAATTTCAAACGTAAATAATTCATAGCATTCTTATTCGAAAGAATTGACATTTTAAACTTTTGATCACAATACAATTATTCCTTGTCCGACTCCGACTTTGCTCAAAACGTTCACTGTTGAGTGATTGAAAGTAACAATTTTTCAGAATTGGTTTCCCCTTTAACCATACAGGATATCCCCTTAGGAACTGATATGACCTAAAACATATTTTGCTCAACACAGCAAAAAACAAACACGGATTGACAAAGCAATTTATCGGGCAAGTATGACATTTAATATAATTTGTTTATAATAACTATAAGCATGCTGAATTCATTAGGTCAAGAAGGGAACATTGTTGACAAGCAAGTGCAAACAGTGACGAGTGGTGTGATTTAATTAAGTCCACAAAGTAATGTGTGAACATTTCACGGCAATTGAATGTTTTTTGGCTGAGAAATGAACACAAATGCAACGTGATATTCACCAACTCATTGCGCTTACTTTGTACATGGCTTAAATTATCGCGTAGACGGTGTAACATCTGAACACTTCAATAGTAAATATATTTTGAACCAAATCATTAAATGGAAATTTGAAAATCCGAAACCTGTCCAGTGCTTTTATTGTTAATATACAATGTATCAGGGAACCACTAGAGTTTCAAGTAAGTTTTGAGGATTTGGACAATCCCTTTAAATTGGGTTTTCTTGTATAGTCTCGGTAGAACAACCGTCGGAGCAGAGACTCAGCCCCGTTGCAGAAAGAGATACAATCGAGTGTAAGTTGCAATTAATCGTAAGTCAGATCACGTGTTCTAGATGCGCAAATCTGATTGGTTGAAACGCGTAAATGTTATGACTTACGATCAATCGTAACTTACAATCGATTGTATCTCTTTCTGCAACGGGGCCTAGGAGTATTCTTACTATACAAATCGACTTGCATTTTTGCTGAACAATGTTTTGTTAGGGACGAGGAAATAACCAAGGAGCTTCTTAGTTCTTTGTAAGAGAATGTTTAGATTTGTTCAAGTGAATGCCTTATAAATCATGTGGCAGATGATGATTTTCAACGTCCTGTAAATTCATATGATCCATCAATTATTGGATTTTGAAATACGATATAGGAGCGGGGGATATTACAGTTTATAGTCAGAAATAACCCCCCCCCCCCCCCCCCCCCCCATTACTCAGAGTTCTAACCAGACCCAGTCTCAGTGGACAACCGGTCGGAACAGAGACCGAATCTTCTCTATTATAGTAGTATAGTAGTCTACAGTTCATATGTCTGTTATAGTCGTTAAATTACCAATACCTTATATTTTGCAATATTTCGTTTTCACTAACACTGCAATATTTAAAGTCAACCTCTTAAATTGTGTTTACAAGATGACAACGCGTCGAAGCGACGTGGAAGGGGTATGATCAGATGGGAAATTAATAATAAGTCAATCAGACTGACTGGAACTTTGTCTAGGGGTTATCATATTCCATAACACTAAATTTGAAGAAATAAATAATGCATCATTATACAAACAAACAAAAACATAACAATCATCCATGTTCGTTATTCATCTGAATATCCACGCACAAAAAGTTCCGTCACCTTATCGCATTTGTCTAAAATAAAATGGAATGAGAAAATAGGATGAATATGTGAGATAGTTTGGTTATGGCCGTTCTTAGATCATGACCCAAAAATGTGATTATTTTCCCTCATATACATAATGTATATATACAAGTGCAATAATTATTTCCCTCGACTTTCTAGTGATTTGTGTTATTTTGCGTTGTCAAACACTGTATTTGCTGAGTCTTAATACCTCGCTCTTATTTCGGCATTATAGCTCGTAAATTTGATAGGAAAGCGAACCCATGAACCCATGAACTATAATGACCGTGGTATTCAGTGTACTAAGGGCAAGGAGTGAATTAGCTGTCCAGCAAGAATTACTCTTTGACTATTACTAAGTAGTGGCGTAGCTCCGGAGGGGGGGGGGGGGGGGGGGGGCGTGGGGCACGGAGGGGCATGTGCCCCCCCCCCCCTCCCCGGCCCCCGATAATATGCCCAAAACAATGAAAAGCATAACGGTAATATACTTTTTAAAATAATTATAAAGAAATATACAGAAAAATAAAGTCAGGTGTGCCCATAGTCATTTGTGTGCCTCCCCCCCCCCCCCCCCATCCCCCATCCCAATAATTCGCGTGCCCTACCCAACCAAGGGGATTTTTTTTTGTTTTTTGTTTTACTCCAGGGGTGTGTTTCACAAAGATCCCAAGTCGAACTTACGCTAAGTTGGACCTAACTATTATGGAAAGCCGTTAGTTTCTTGGTTACACTGTTGTACAAGCTATTTTAAAACTAAAAGGCATACATTTCGGTCGAGTAATCAGTAATATGTGTTATTTTTTAAGGAGTCTTGAAGTTATTGATATATCTTTTGTGTTGGAAGTTTTAAATTAAATACTTGTATGTTTTTGCTTTTGAATATGTTTTTTTCCAAGGCTACAAATGGCTTTCCATAATATTGTTAGGTCCAACTTAGAATTTAAATTCAACGTTGGATATTTTGTGAAACACTCCCTGGAACATAATATGGTCAGAAATCCATGCCAGGATGTAGGTCGGATGCTGACAGCTGATACCCTTCTATAGATAGACCAGAACGGACCGGGTCACAGACTGTTTTTGTGCTTTACAAACTACAGTATATACAATTCATGTATATCCTATAGGTCAGCAATAATATGTCGGGCCAACCTTATTTTCAATAATAAAGTACATTTACAAACTTAATTGGAAAATCCACTGGTTTCAATGATCGTGGCATATCGGGAGACTATAACACATAACAAGCACGTATCTTTAGACTAAGTACGTAGACATAATCATTGGCGAAAACATTGTCAAAATCCTCAAACTTTACTTAGAACTCTAGAAGTAATTCTCACATTATTCTTTTATGAAAATCGTACAAATTTAATGTATCACTGGGTAACATTGTCCAAATCCTCAAAATCCAATTGGAAATCTAGCGGTTCCCTCATACCTTGTTGTATTCGTACTAACAATAAAAGCATGGGACAGGTTTCGGTTTTTCAAATTTCTCTTTCGTTAAAAAGTTTCGATTGAAGTGTTCAGATATTAAAGTGACTGTTAAACTATCCACTGGACCGCAAAAACCGTGTACAAAGTGAGTGCAATTAGTTAGTGAATAGCACTTTGCATTTTTGCTCTTTACTCGGCCATATAACGTCCATTTAACTTGAAATGTTCACACCACACCCAGTGGACATATCAGATAACAACAATATAAGACAATTAATCCACAATTGCTGCTCTCTACCCAGGTGTATAAATGGGTACCATGGTCGGGTGTTAATTAGCCGGTAGCGCCATCATCAGTGGCAGCTCCGCTAGTATGCTCCCCGGGGAGTTGAGAAAGTACGCAATATCATTGTGTTGGTTTGAAATGTACCTGATGACCATGGGTAATAATAATTTAGATAGTTATTTAAGCGCAGTAGAGTATATATTTATAGTAGCTGCGCTATATAAATGTTCATATTATTATTAGTATTAATATACATAACATTGTATCAACCACTCATCACTTTTTGCACATGTCAACAAAGTTAATACTAGATCCCTTTAAAATACAAGCCAGTGTTAACCCTGAAGGGATAAATATGGGATGTGGTAAAGACTTCCCACAAGACAAGTCAAGGAAAAGGGGCAACGTGAAACCCAAAACAAGATAAATAATCCGCTTCAATGTATCTCCTAGTTCTTGTCCATATTGAGGTTGCATCAGAGGGTGGGGGAACTCCCCGCAGCATGGGCGTCAACAGGCGGTGGACATGCCCCCCGCCCCCACATTTGAAAGTGGAGGGGATTGTCCTCCTTACTTGTTCATATTATGTATATATAAGACATATAAATTATGATTCCATAGCTCACACGACATAATGTGGAATATCTGTCTCAGGTATGCACCAAATCGCACAATTTCACCACCACAAAAATGCAAAAGCTCCCTACTGTGGGAGGGGAACACCCCCTCCCACACCCTCCCCCCCCCCCCCCCCCCACCCCCGACACTTTTGAGAAGCTGTTGACACCCTTGCCCCGCAGATACGAGGAAACCCCCCCCCCCCCCCCCCCCCCCCCATTTGCCTCATTTTGCCTCCCTCGCTCCATCGATTGTCCAAAGACGAAGACCAATAACTGACAAGAAATCAATTAAGATCAAACCCTTCGTCATTGAGCAGTGATATGTGGAGCTTATTATACATTATGTCGGCTAAATCCACGATACATTTTCCAAGTATCATTATAATTGTCAATTCAATTTGTAATTGGATTGAGACTCGGTTGAGCGAGTTCCAGTGATCACAAAATATGTAATATTATACATGCCACGCTAACGACTTCCAATTCCATCATTACAATTTACGTACGTCATTCTAAGCAGTTAAAACCATTAATTGGTAGTGTGATAATAATTGCAATTAATTATATGTACAAGCTGTCTCGATAAGGTCCATTCTTAAAGACGTTGATGAGTTCAGTTCACTTTACCTGACTCAAAGTAATCTTCATGCCACGTATAATTGGATTCAATATACCGTATATGATTAGTTAGAAACAAAGTACCCAGTATAAGGCCATGAAAAAATAAATGGTTGGATTGGCGTAACCCGCCCGACCCTAACAAATACCGCCGACCCTAAAGGTTTTTCTGATTTTTTTTTTTTTTTTTATTTCAAAAATGTTGCGATATGTGTTATTTGTGTGTTGTATGTGCGTTTTTGTGTATTTGTGCGAATCCTGAAAAAAAAGAAAAAAAAACCCTACCTACCTACCTACCAATCCAACAATTTATTTGTTTTGGCCTATTAAAGCATACCCATATCGTTTCAACCCCGTGTCAACGTATTGGATTATAGTACTCCATTCTCCAAATTAATGACAAAATTATTTACATGAAATCAAACATCATAATATATATACAGTCTATCATTAAAGGGACTTAGTTACATTGTCCAAATCCTCAAAACTTACTTGGAGCTCTAGTACCGGTATAGTTCTCTCATACCTTATCATATTCATATTAACAATAAAATCATGGGACAGGTTTCGGTTTTTCACATTTCCATTTCGTTCAAAAGATATTGACGATTGAAGTGTTCAGATATGAAATTATCGACAGGATGATTTCATGCTGTGTACAAAGTAAGTACAATGAGTTAGTGAATATCACTTTGCATTTTTGCTCATATATCTCAGCCAAAAAACATTCAATTAACGTGAAATTTGCACACATTACTTTGTGGACATATCCGATCCATTACAAATGTTATTAATCACTCATAACTGTTTGCACTTGCCAACAAAGTTACTAGATCCCTTTAATGATACATGTACTGAATATAATATATATCTCAGGTCTTCCTGGTTGGTTGCTATACATTATAATACTATTGTTATTATGGGAGATAAAACATATGTATTATGTAAGTACCAGATTAGTTCTCTCCAGGTGCGACGGTTCCAGGCATTCCATATACTACACTCATTTTCAAGCTTCCAAATATTATCGTGGTCAGTTCGGATTCCATAATATAGATCACACAGCAGAGATAACAAACTTATTTCCGAACTCCGTGGCTACAAAAGAGGCTGGGTCAGAAATATCAACTGTACACAGTGTAATGCGATGACATACATAATTATGATGTTTTTTTTCCTTTTTAAAAATAAATTAACTAACTTCTTTGTCGAACTATATCGCACTCAGCTGAAATAACTGAAGGGTGTGCTGTTCTTGGAAGACGCAGCTCTATCAGTTTAGTTCGGTCTTATATATTGGTCAGAAATATCAAGGAGCTAATACTTGGACTGTTGGAAACATACTAGTGAACAGTGATTGCATATACTACAGGGTGTGAACGTACAATATAATGCATCTCTCTTCTTTTCCGCATCTCAGGCTATTCTCAGCCAAAGTGTATACAAACGTCCCCCCTTGTGTGTGGCTTACCATTAGACATTACATTGAAGACCTGGTATGAACAGCTAGCTCCCACATGTATCCGTGATGGTGATTAGCAAATATAGTATACGTCGAGTCCGAAATATAGCCATATATAATTATCGGAGTGTCAGTCTTTTAATGTCATCATCACATTCACCACCATGCTTATAGCTATATACTGACATTATCCTCCAAATCATATCATTGATGTATATACCAGTCTAATCAAAACCTCGAAGAACTTACTTCCAACGCCACCGATAACAATCCGACAGGGTCCAGAACATTATATGGTTATCATGATACTCCCAATCAATAATTATTTCCTTGAGGACGTGATGATCATAGCCATCAGCCAACCAGCTCTGCATATAACCAGGAAGCTATTACTTTCTCAGCTCACAGATATATTTGATTTCATCAGAAATAATATACTGACCACTATAGCAGAGCGTGAAAATACTACAAAGCCAAAGGTCTTGTATATGCGCTATTGAACTGTCAACCTCTGACTTCATCCCGTACGCGGTCCTTCTTTAGATAAAACATCCAACGACGGAGCGATCAAAAAACGCGATTGGAATCGGGTCCGAAATAAAGCGCACACCACAACTCAAGTATAACGATTATAACGTGATAATTATTGTCTCGACTAGCCAAATATGACGCTTCATCTGAATCATCTCAGTAAATAAATGAACACTTCAAACTAAACATGGAATTGGATGGTAATAAACAATAATAACTTCTCGATCGATGCCGCGGTCGGTCTATGGTCTAACACTTTCACTTAGCTAAGCCAGCAATGTGCCCCCCGTGTGCGGTACGCGGCTCGTCCTCATATTGATCGTGTCGCGTTATGATGACATGTGAATATAATAGTTCACGGGGTCGGGACAGCGGCGCGGCGTAGTATTTAGTTCCCGTTATACCAATGGCGTAAACAAAGGGGGTCGTTCGGTCGTTCATGGGGGGCTGGGGGGGTCATAGTCTCTCCCCTCCCTAGTCTAGATTAGACTCTCGCGAGCTGATCTCCGTCACCCCGAAAAGCGCCGCCAACGATAGATCTGTACTACAGCAGTGATCGGCGGCGCTTTTCGGGGTGACTACCCCCCTCCCCCTGCCCCTCCAGCTTGGTTTACCTGGTGGGCAAAGTATATAGTAGTCAATTCAAATATTTCCGAGGCCGAGTACAAATCCGCCATTAATTTTCCACTATTTGTAGGCTAATGTTGAACTTCGGCCTCGGATTCGAGTCCGAGTTTGCTCAAGTCTGTTTTGGAGGCCGGACTAGACTATATCACGGCATCACCGTCATCATCATCTTTCTCATCATCACCATCATCATCAGCATCGTCGTCATCATCAAAATCATCATCATCGTCATCATCATCGTCATATTCACCATTATCAATTATCATCATCATCATCATCATCATCATCATCATCATCATCATCATCATCATCATCATCATCATCATCATATTTATCATTATCACCATCATCATCATCATCATCATCATCATCATCATCATCATCATCATCATCATTATCATCATCATCATCATCATCATCAACATCATCATCATCATCACCAACATCATCATCATTATTATTATTTTCATCTTCATCTGCTTCTGATTCTTCTTCTTATTCTCCTTCTAAATGGTAATTGTAATAAGAAGGAACATACTAATTTAGGTGTTTTTATTCAATTTAGTTTAACAACATAAATTATATCAATCGAATTCTCCATTTTGCTCCAGGCGCTATTAAATGATTTCGTTGCCCCGGCCCCCACTGATGAAATCCCTTACACGCTACTTCCATTCCTGCAACATCCATGATGAGCGGATGAGCTGAAACGACTATGGCATCTGTTTAAATGATATTGTCACCATGTTTGTGGACTGAAGTCGCGTGCTGTGCTTTTAATAATCTTAATTTATACTACAAGACCCTTACCTTGACTGGCTGATGCCATACTGTAAAGCAGCAATGTCAATATAATTTTGCGCCTATGGTATTTAATTTTAATATGGAAGTAAATCATTGACAAATAGTATGTTATTGAAATATATGACTCTAACCAAGAAAATCGTTGGTTTTAATTATAGAAGATCAATTAAAGGGATCATCATTTATATATAACTCAGAAACTTTCAACAACAAACAATTACGGTATGACCGTTTGAAATTAATAGGTAAATTGGCATTCCATTTTTGTAGCTGACCACAAGTTTCGGTCAAACTGAATTTTAGTAAAGGCCCAGTCCCATATCACTGACGATTTTCACGGCGACTCGCAACGACTCGCAACGATTTACTAGAACAAATCGACTCGATTTAGCCACGGTTTTGGGCATGGGCGTAGCGACTTACGTAATACCGTTTCATCGGGGGGGGGGGGGGGGGGGGGGGGGGGGTGAATGAATAGATCATCCCCCCAGTTGAATGGTTATCAATGACAGATCTACGCCCATGGTTTTGGGGAAGAACCGATACGATGTAATACGATCCAACACGACCTAAGCGATTTTCTCGACGAACGTCAAATCGTTGCGATTCGCCATGAAAATCGTCGAATGCTCGAAATGTATACACAATTACACACGACTAAGTAAAAACCCTGTTATCATTAAAAAAGAGCCGTTACAACTCTAGATGGCGCTCTCTAAAAACTCATTGGTTTCATCCATTTTTCATACCAAATTGTGCATTAAAATAATGATCAAATATATAAATACAATATTTTGAAATCAAATGTTACAACTATGAGAGCATTTGAAAGGGAATGATTCTCATTTCACATGTTTTATTCAATGAACTTTCAAATGGAATTAAAACCAACCAAATTAGTGTCATGAGGCATTTCGGGAAGTACCAATTCTCAAGTGTACCTTTAATGTTGGGGGGTTTTTTGCGCGGTGATCCCCTTTAAATATTATATAAAGACAAGAATTGTTACTGGGTTCCATTGATGAAATACCTTTTTTAAAGAATATATTTTGCAATTGGGATAATATCATAATATAATAATTTTATTAATGTTTGTGTTTATCAGATTGCATTTCAGCCGGGTTTTGTCGATGAGAAAATCCCAGATGTTGCCATGTGTGCGGTAATGGCGTAAACATACTACTTCATAAAAAGTCATATGATATACTATCAATTGATAATAATTATCACCAACAAAAATGATTGTTAACTTATTATATTATCCCAATCGAAAATACAATCGTAACAAAAGAATGTGTCTATAAAATGCATTGATGAAACACAGTATTTAAATTCATTGAAGTCTTCATTTCTGTTTAAGTTTCATTATTACTGTTACTTACTAGATTTCACAGCAGGTGTTTTGGTTCCGATATAGAGATCCAATAATCCATGATACGTCTGACAAATAAAATGACAAAATAACACGTCATATTATTTTGTTTTAATCATAATCCATGGATCTGCGTTGCAACAGGGCAGAAGAAGCTCTTTTGGAAGAGCTGTATCAATCTGATAAGTGTGGTTGAGAAACAGCTCCCAACGTTAAATATACTCACTTTCTAGTACTATTAACTGCATCACTGCATTGACTGAGGTTCGATTATAGAGTTACAAGATGAAAATCATGTCCAACAAAATTATAATTATATCCATGCACGGATCCGCATCACGACAAGGCATAAACTCTGCGAAGTGTTGAGAACGGATGCAGTGTTCCGCATTAGTTGCGCTCTGTTCCTCGCGTTCGAACAAACATCGTCATCATCCCGAGTTGCATCTCATTAGTTCATCTCATACAAAACAACTTGAGCGCTGAACAAAATAATACTCTTACACTTTATAATTATAGGGAAGCTTGTATGCAGGAATCAAACAAACACATTTACGTTCCCTTTTTCTTATTGCTTGGCTTAATACGTTGGTCAGCTTCGGTGTAATCGTAATACATCGCAGAACTGAGACACAAGTTGAATAAATTTAACCCTCATTTTGAAAACATGATTATTTCCAATCCACGATTTCGCCCATATAGCAAAGGGATTCATCGAGGATTGTATTAACGAATGTTATATAGCAACACAAATCTTTATTAATTTGCTGTACGGTGTAACGCAAAAAACGCACATTCTCCCTCCATTAATGGCTTCTTATTGGAGGTCACGACGGCGTCTCAAGCGTTTGATTTCTACTGTTCTGTCAACATCCTGCTGTGAACATATATAGTGAATATGCGAAATAAAGCAACAAACTATTCGCGTTACATAATGTGGAAAGTCTATTTGCTTACTTAAAGGGCAATGAAACGCAAGCAAAATGTTGCTTTCATAGTTTTGAAGAGATTAAGAAGAATAATCTCTGACAGTTAGAGCATAATCGGGAAAAAAACAAGGAAACTACGGCTCTTTGAAGATGTCCATTTATTCCTATGGGGAACTCAAATTGGCAACGCACTCTGATATTTGTGTGGACAACTCCCCATATGTTTTGTACACAAATGTTCCCATTTTTACAGTTTTCTTCTTAGTCACATTTTTCCATTCCCCCAACTCATGATATGTTATGCATAAAAGCATTCTACAAAACATATGTTGAACTCGAACGAAGGGTAAACATACATTTTGAGAAAATTAATAAAAACTTAAATTTTGTGTACAAAATGTATGGGCAGTTGTCCACAACTTTGCCAGAGTGTCTTGCCAATTTGAGTAATTCGAAGAAATACATGGCTCTTTTCAAAGAGCCATAGTTTTCTTATTTCTTGACCGATTGTGCTCAAATTTTCAGAGACTATTCATTATATTTAGTGTCTTATAGTGCATACAACAATTTGTCTGGATTTCATTGTCCTTTAATAGAGTTTAAAGGGCTTCTTACATGGTGCAACCGCAAGCCGACTGTATAAGAGTTTAAAGGGTATGTCAGTGATTGCCAATATTAGTATTACTAAGTAGTCCCCTAAGCAGTTCCGACCCCCTCTCTGCCATAAGTAGCCTAATTATGAGAAAGATAATGTAGATTTGCCTTTACGTGAAAGAAATAATCATAATATCGTATAGAGAGGGAGAGGGGTAACTTAATTGATTTCCCTCATTTTACTCAAGACCCCACCCCAGACATGCTAATTATTGATTGTGTATTTTAGCAGTAAAGTGTGTGCGAAGGTTTGTGGAAGTATATAACTGTGAATACTAACAACAATGGGGCTCATAGACCGGGCCCCAGCCCGATCATTGATGGCATCTGATGGTTATTTTGTTGGCATCTGTCTCTGATGTCATCTGTTGACATTTGATGGCATCAAAGTAAAATATATATATCAAATGGATGTAAACGCATTTACCATAAACGTTATGCATAAGGTGTGCCCCCAATTATTTCCGTGCCCCCCCCCCCCCCTCCCAACAATAATTCCAACCTTGCTCCGCAACAAATGCCAATGGGTAACAATGCGTTCATGAAATTTGAATAAGCCCACGGAGATACACATTATGTAATTATGTAAAGCCATGCAGTGGACAATAATGAAACCTTACTTAGCACAGGGAGGGGGCTTATAGTGGTGTGAACAAAGAATTGTGGATGGGGCATTTTTAAAGGGGTAGTTCAGTTTTGGTATAGAGGGCGCTGCACAAAATAATATTTTTTAAATGTTCAAACTAGGTTTTAAAATAGTTTTTGATGAAGTTCTCTATTTCAACAAAACATCACATGCATAATTTTGTATGAAAAATGGTTGAATCCAATGCATTTTTAGAGAGCGCCCTATTGAGTTTTGATGGCTCTTTTTAATGATAACATGCTTGTTTGTTTAGGGGGGGAATGATTTGTCCCCTTTTATTGTTCCCCTTTTTCTGTTTTTAATATACATCATGCTTTCTTCATTCATCTTTATTTGATGTAAAAGTTAATTTGTATTGCTGTATATTGGTGATTATTTTATGTATTGATTACTTTGTTATTGTTTGAATGAAGAAAATGAATATCATTGAAAACAAAAACAAAATGCTTTTTACTTAGTCATTTGTATTTGTGTATACCTTTCGAGTATGGTTGAGTTATAACTATTAGTTTATAGTGTTATTGTGCAGGTGTTGGTTACATTTCTATATTGTATTTCTGTACAGCTTTGGTTAGAGAGCGCCCTCTTGTGTTTTAGATGCCCTTACTAAGTTTATTTTCATATGGATTCAAAACCAAGCGAAACTCTCACTGCAACTTAATTTTTAGAAAGAGCCAATACTCAAGTAAAAGGGATCTAATAACGTTTGTCTAAATCCTACAAATTAAATTGGAATCCTAAAATAAATTTACCTTGGCTTTAGCAAAGACACGAATCTTTCAAATAAAGCTGCTTCTATAGTCATACACACATTGTATAAATAAATGTTTCTTATTTGACCTACATTCGGGCCTTGTTTTTTTTTTTCCCACGAGAAGTGAATAATCAATACATCAGTCAAATAAAGCTGCATGCTACTGTGTGGTAGGGTTTTCTATAGCTCAGTCGGAAGAGCACCAGTCTAGCAATCTGGAGGTCTCGGGTTCGAATCCCGTCGGAATCCCATTTTCTTTGCCTTCTTTTAAATCACAATATATTTCTGGTCAGTTTCTTTATAATATGTTTGAATTAATTATTACAAAAAGCTGTATCGCTTCGGTGATCCCTCGCATATATCCCCAAGTTGATTTGTATCATTCGGGTTTATGTCAGGTTCATAATAGCTTCTGACCATTCAGACAATGAGATTTCAGGGACGAGCACCGTCTAGCGTTTTCTATAGCTCAGTCGGAAGAGCACCAGTCTAGCAATCTGGAGGTCTCGGGTTCGAATCCCGTTGGAATCCCATTTTCTTTGCCTTCTTTTAAATCATAATATTATATAGACACTGTTCTATGCTGACAATCTATAGCAAACATTGGAAAAGACTGCATGCCTGTATTATATGATCACATGAACAAACGAAACCTTACAAATAACTTGACTACCCATGCAGAAACCAGTATTATAGGCCTACATGTATATTGTTTCGTGTGAATGTGAATAGTATTTTTTTACTTCCACAATGCATAGTAATGTTATGGCTTATGTTACAATGTGTAGAGGGATCTAGAAACATTTTGTACTTGCAAATCGAATGGTTCTTAACTTTGTTGAATGTTTAGAAGACGGTGTTAACCCTAAAAAGGCCGGGGGGGCATAATGGCGATATTTTTTGTTTTATTGCTCCAAAACGCGGAAAGATGACGCGCCGTTGCTTGGTGACTTTTTTCGTTTGGGTCTTGCGTATATTTTAAAACAAAAATTTTGAAAATCGGACCTACCGTTACGAAGTCACGTGACCTTTTGTCTATGCATGTCAGCCCGAAAATCGCTCAATTTCGTGATTTGTGTACAAATACTACAAAACATATGGAAATATCAGATTTCGTAAAAGGAGGTATATCATTGGTTATTTGGTCTTGTTTACATTTTATATGTTTGTTTTGGGGTTCAAAATAGTTGAATTATAGTTGGAAATAAAATAAACAACACAAACAATAAAATACATAAGTAAAAAGAAACAAAGAAATACATAAGATATTATAAAAACAATAGAAAACATAAGGAAGAACCTGGCTCTTCCAAACTTTTTTGTCGTATTATTATTCCAAATGCTCTAAAGAATATATTATGTAGTGAAAACCAGAAGAATATATGAAGAATATGATATATGGGTAAAACATATGAATGTTATGACCTTATTTGCATAAATTACCATAAATATGCAAATTAATGAATTTTTCAAAAAATTAAAATTACCATTGTATTCTATACACGTCACTTATCATGCGTGCAAATTTTCACAGCGATCGGCCGCTCCGCTGCCGAGATCTTAAGGGGGGCCATAATGCCCCCCCCCCCCCCCCCCCCCAGGCGTAGGAAGACCTCAAATAGCCCGGCCTTTTTAGGGTTAATTCGCCTTTGCGCCGTAATTGGCAGCATGGCTAATATGCTCCCCGGGGAGTTGAGAAAGTACGCAATATCATTGTGTGGGTTTGAAATGTACCTGATGACCATGCTTGGGTAATAATAATAATGTAAAGCGAAGTAGAGTATATAGCATATAGCTGCGATATACAAATGTTTATAGTTATTATTATTAGTAGCTTTACTTTAGTTCAAATTTCAACTGTATGCATGCAAACTTCCGTATTTGGTCAATTATAATGACATTGATTTATCATAAAACTTTCACACATCAATCAATGATCATATCAGACTACATTATAAATTATCAACCCTCAGTAATCAGAATGTGCATGTTACAACATAATTAGCTACTAGATATTCCCTTTTAACGCCAGATTTCATGCTATAATACAATCGAAGCACACCAAAAATCAAATGATGCAGGCAAACATTTTTAACACTGAGTCTAATTTTAGCCAGTTAAAGGGGTAGTACAAATATGGTAAGGCTGAACTTTAGTAACCAAAACCTGCATGCGCCGTAACCTTCAATCTGATAGTTATAACAACACCATGCTAGAAAAGTATACAAATTACAAACGACTAAGCAAAAAGCCTTTTATCATTCCAAAAGAGCCATTAAAACACAAGAGGGCGCTCATTTAAAAAAAACATTAGTTTCAACCGTTTTCCATACAAAGTTATGCATGTGATTTGTTGTTGATGAAATAGAGAGATCATCAACAACTATTTTAAAACCGCTTTTGAACATTTTTGAATAAGTGTAGGCATTTTTGTGTAACAATCGAATAAATCTGGGTACAAGATTGATTACGATCGGATATATGTATTGATATTTCAGCCATTTCTGAACCCATTTTGACCAAAAACAGTTTATGTTGCCATTTAAAATTACACGTTCTTTCAAATTCGACACTCGGTTTTTCATTACCTGAAAACAAAAGTATAGCAATAATAATATTAATAATAATGATAACAACAATAATGTTGATTGGTTATTATGTTTGTATTTGTATAGACGCCTTCAATCACAGGGACCACTCTTAACCATTACCATCCGAGAGTCGGCGCAGCTTATGGTTCTTCTTCTTCTTCTTCTTCTTCTTCTTGTATAGCCTGCCTCCTTCAACTTGAAGATTCTTGCAAACTTTGTGTGTGTGTGTATACGCGACGTGCACAGTACATATTCTTATTCTATTTATAATACAAGTCCAATAACTCATTACCAAACAAAAACAAAACAAAAAAAATAAAATAAATAATTTAACGTATTTACAAGTTCGGAAAGGACTGTATTCAGGACAATCTTAGCCACGACTTTCTATCAGATGGCGACGGAAGGCATCTGTTGACGGGGCAGAGGCAATACTCGCGGGTAGAGCGTTCCAGTCTCTCACTGTCCTTGGAAAGAATGACTGTTTGTGGTCTTCCAGTCGCGAGTACGGGACTTGGTATCCTCTTGAGTGGACAGAACGAGTAGGTCCGATCACAGGTGTGACGTAGGTTTGGGTCGGGAAGGGAACTACATTGTTGTGTAGTTTGTACATCATGGTCAATCTCATGTCTTCCCTTCTCTGTTGTAGGGTAGGCCATTCGAGCTCCCTCAGCATGTTGTCTACACTTGATGTGTAATGATAACGGTTCAATACGAAACGTGCTGCTCTCCTGTGAACCATCTCCAATTGGTGTACACTCTTGGCGCTAGTCGGGTCCCATACTGCAGCGCTGTACTCCACCAGTGGACGCACCAGAGCCTTATATGCAGTCGCCTTTAAGGTTGGATGGTTAATTCTAAGGTTCCGTCGTAGGAAGGCCAGCGTGCTGTTTGCTTTGTGGCATACGTTGTTGACATGTTCATTCCATTTTAAGTCTGGTGTAATGGTGACCCCAAGGTACTTTGTAGAGTTGACCGTTTCTAGGGGGGTGCCGTTGAGATAGTAGGGATGTAGGATGTTGTTCCTCTTCCTTGATACAGTTATTACGTGGCACTTATTTGTGTTAAGCTCCATCATCCATGAAGCAGACCACTCCCCAATTCGATTGAGATCACCTTGTAGTTGCTTGGCTTGTTGGTCATTCTCGATAGTAAGGTATGTGATGGCGTCATCGGCGAAGAGGCGTACTGGGGAGGAGAGCTTGTCAGGCAAGTCATTTATGTAATACAGGAACAGACATGGGCCAAGAACCAACCCCTGTGGTACTCCTGACTCCACACTCACTGCAGTTGACTGTATACCATCTAAAACCACTCTCTGGCTCCGGTTATGAAGGAAACTGGCGATCCATTGTAGGTTTTTGCCTCTCACACCGTAGAAGTTGAGCTTCTTTAATAGCCTCTCATGCCCTACCTTGTCAAACGCCTTGCTAAAGTCCATCACAAGAACGTCCGTCTGTTTTCCTTGGTCAAGATTGTTGTGGAGGTCGCTGACCAGTCCAAGCAATTGCAGCTCACGTGACCTGTTCTTCCTGAATCCGTGTTGGAGGGGGTATATGATATCATTTCTGTCTCCATGTCGCATGATGCTGCTGGCCATGACATGCTCCATAAGTTTGCAGCAGATGCATGTTAGGGAGATAGGACGATAGTTAATGGGATCAGATCGGTTTCCCTTCTTGAATATGGGCACAACGTTTGCCTGTCTCCAATCATCGGGTATTTGTCCAGACTCGTATGAGGCAGTGAAGATGTCAACAAGGATTGGTGCTATGACTTTTGAGAGCTGCTTTAGCACTCGGGGTGTGATGCCATCAGGTCCCGGTGCTTTGTGAGCCTTGAGTTCAGATAGCATCTTCTCCACTCCTTTGACTGTAAAGGAAATGTCCGGCATGTTGTCATGGGGGGAGTCGTCAGGCAGGATGTTGGCTGGTACAGGTGTCTTTAGTGTGAATGCCCTCTCGAACTGTTGGTTGAGGGCTTCCGCCTTGTCGGCAAGATCTGTTACTGTGCCGTTGTTTGTTTTGAGATCCGCGATGCTGGATTTGTCAGTTCTGTTGTGTTTTATGAAGCTCCAAAATCGCTTCATGTTATCACGCTCATCAATAGGATTATCGGCTGGGGTGAAGAGCGACTCCATGTGATCCCAGTATGCTTTCCGAAGTCCTGCTTGCAGCTTCCTTCTTGATACTGGAGAGTTGTTCTTCCCATTCAAACGGTATCGGGCCATCATTCCGTTTCATTGCGTTTCGGCACTTCCTGCTTATTCTGTCCCTCTTCTTGATGAGCCGCCTGATGTTGTTGGTGACCCAGGGCAGGTTCTCCTTCCTAGATGTCATTTTTTGAGGTACAAAGTCATCAATACTCCTCTCGATGCCGGTTTTGAATACCTGCCAAAGTTCAGTTACAGAACAGGAATCATACTTTGCAGATATTTCGTCCCCGACGGTTTCCATGTGTTCTTCAAACTTCTGCCAGTCTGCTCTGCTGTATAACGAGATCTTCCTCCTGTCCTGCTTTCTACGGGTTGGATGGACATCTAGAGTTATAATTGGGCAGTCGTGATCAGATACTCCAGGAACGATAGTTCAAACTTTGTGTGTGAGAGCAGAACTCTGACCACTAGACCAGACCACATATTCTAGGGTCTAGTCAAATTGTTCGTTTTGATGAGACGATTGGATAGGATCATGGGACACATATTTGAATTTGTATATTCGGTGGAATAGGTCTAGTCAAATTGTTCGTTTTGATGAGACGATTGGATAGGATCATGGGACACATATTTGAATTTGTATATTCGGTGGAATAATTGCACAGAGCAGAGTAAAAAAATTAATTTCTTAGTTGTGGAAGCATTCATGGAATGTGGAAGCACTAAATTGTTTATCGCCGTTCCCTTGGCAGTGGCAGGAAAAAGAGGCAAGGAAATCTATATTATAGCTGTTTGATACTCTATTCACACTGAATTATTGATGTACTGATGATGAATGATGTATTAATGTTGAATTAGTAAGGGGGTGATGTACAATAAGCGAACAAATATGCCTTTCTTGCAGCGTTATTTTGAAAATATTTCCCTTCACTGCTTCAGTCCCGTACGCTGAAAACGGCGTCTTCGCTCCCACTACGATGATTCATGAATCGTAGACAGTCAGTGTGAATTGATTGAATGAGATGATAATTTCATAGTTCATAAACGTCTAATATACTACGTCGAAATGATGGTTGACGAATTTGAATGTGTTAATGTATCAGTATTGTATAAATGTAAATGGTAATAATTAAATTCATCTTTCTTGTGGGGGTGCCGGGTGGACGCGTCGTCGGACAATGACAAATGTTGAATGTGACTCGTCAATCGACAATGTCAATGACAATGCCGTGCATTGCATGGCATGCATCATTTCCATACCTGTTCTGTCATGTTTAAAATTCTTTGCATGTTACACATGACACCGTATGTGGGACTATACCTTTATTTAATACAATCAATTTACAATGATATGCGCACAGCGCAAAAAAGATAATGCACTGTCGCAATACGATTCTGTACAAAGATATAAATTAACGCACACTGATATTGATAAGTTATGGCGAGGACAGCGTGTAATTATTTCATAGACATAGTCATTCAGCCATTGTGATTGATGATTGTCATTAAAGGGTACCACCACCCACAAATAATATTCTTATTAAAGTAAGGTAACATCTTTACTTAGTATTCCATTCCATCAACAAGTTCACAAAAATATGTTTCCAGAAAAAAAAATATATAATTGGAAAACGCATCACCATTCTAAAGCATGCGTTCATACGGTCTGAATTGTGAAGACTAATGTGTGCAGAGCGAACGAATCGCCCGGGAATCTATTGTCTACAAACGTACGCGTGAATAGCATTGGCGCACTCGCAAATGGTTGGCCCGTATGGAACCAGGAAATAGTAGTGGTTCCGTAAGTAGTGGAAATTAAATGCTTTGTTTATGAATTACACAACCCTTTGCAAAATGTTGGGTATCTATTTGATATCACAAAACGGTACCAAAACATATAATAATGTGTTGTTCTTTGCCTGGTGGTCCCATTTAAACTTAAAAGTTAAAGCTAAGGCCTATGTGATCTATCCATTCACTTTATCAACTCAATCATAATCTCTTGGAGCTTCTCTTGTACATTGTTGTTTGGCTTATAATTGTAACAGAAGAATCAAATTGGATTTTGATTTTTTAAATGTTTCCATGATATGGGGATATTTAAGATTTAATTGAATCACGGTCCAGGAATGCTTTGTGATTGTTATTCAAAAGTATCTGTACTTGAATACTTTGATTGTTTATACTAGTATCTGAATTCTGATATTTTTTTAACTCTGCAAACTTTCTTTTTTTCTATTAAATTTCACATATATCATTCAGAAGAATCTTACAATGATATGTAGCTGGGCAATTCCAAGGTAACAGCGTGACGGTAGAAGGGTGTTTCTCACGATGAAAGTCTAAATAACTCACAAAATAAAAATGTCCAGAACCAAATTTTGATATGCATCTGTTACCACTATCCTACTAATTTTTTACAATAGGAAAGAAAATCAAAATTTCCACTAAATTATGAATTATGAATATCAATATCTGCGGTAACAGCGTGACGGCAAAAAGACATGGGTTTCTTACATGGTAAGAAACTAAGCAAACTCTGTGAACTACAGGAACATTATGCAATTTTGTCACATTGATTCTTTGTACTAGACATCAAGCTAGAACATCCAAATAAAAATGTAGAAAAAATCCAATGTTCATAGTAAATATGATATCATAAACGTATCTGTGCACGGTAACAGCGTGACGGTAACAGCGTGACCTCTGAATTGTACATGTTATATATATGGGAGATATTGATGAGATGAATAAGATTATACAATTTTTATGTAGTCATCCAGAATCTATACAGAACTAGATGAATGGGTAATATAACCCAGATGCTCTGAAATGATGGTTCGCATGACACAAATTTGCAGCCTAGCGCCCTCTATTGATCAAAAATGTTTTTGGACAAAACTGAAATTCTTATCTTTTTCATAATTTAGTTTGAGGAACCATCAAATATCAAACCCAAAATACAAACTCAATTGCAACAATGAAATATTAGACCTTTGACATCTGACCTTTGACCTTATTTCTCAAATTAGCATACAAATGTTTAATTTTATGTGGCACAGTGCATATCTACAAGTGATTTGTTTCATGTAACATGATTTCAATGTCAGTAAGTTTTTGTGTTTGAATTGGTAATTATCCGAGTGACCTTTGACCTGTGCTCCAAACATTTTCATAGAATTTTCTTTTATCTACAGTACTCTTTCTAACATTAATTCTGGCATTTTTTTGTGAGATAAAAAATAAACTACAATAATTTGACCTGTTGACCTTTGACCCCATGACCAAATTCTATGATCAGGTCATCTACTTCACTGAACGCATACCAGTATTAATTATCATGTCATCCTTCAAGGATTCTTGAAATATCTTGAGAATAATATATTTTTTGCATATTAATTAGCTGTGACCTTTGACCTTTGACCTCATGGCCCCAAAATGTATCAGATAATCCATACCTCTGAATACATGACTTGTACAAAGTTTGAACAGAATCCATCCAACGATTCTTGAGATATTGAAGAAAAAAAAGTAGGTTGCGTCACGCTGTTACCCAAAAAGTAACAGCGTGACCAAATTGATATTGCTTAGATTAATTAGTGGTAAAAGTTAATGCTGCTATTTAGCATCCATCATATAGCCCTATGGGTGAATGAAGAAGAAACAAAAAATAATTTCATTCCCATTCATATTTTTCCAGAAATATTAAAAATACCTGTTTTTAGGGTAACAGCGTGACATATAGATGACTATAAATGAAACAGTCACTGAAGCAGAACAAAGAGCGAAAATGCCGAAATAGATATTTATCTGATAAATTGAAGTAATGTTCTTACCAACACTGAAAGAAAATTTTATGAAAACCTATTTTTACAGCTCTTTTAAGCTTAATATTTACCGGTACAAGTATATTTTGTGAAAATAATTGAAAATTAATTTATGCTAATTAATTCCTATGAAATAATAGTTTACGCCAAAAATTCTTTTGAACAAAATGCATTTCTGAATAGTTTAATCTTTAAGCTTTAATTTGATACCAAATATGTTATGATTCGACGAATTTGAAAAATGGGTGCTTATGTCAATGTTTGCTTGGAATTGCCCAGCTGTCATTTTAGTTCATAACTTTCTCAAAAGAAATGGGTTTTAATTTTCAAATATGTTATTAGTGGTATTCATATTGAAATATAAACCATATTTTTGTATTTTAATGGGCTTTATTTCCTATGTTTCATTTCAGCGGGAAGGCTAAGGAGGAACTTCCCTAAAACAACAACCAAACAAATCATTGTCTTAGAAGAATAGATCCTCATGAATGATAGACTGAAAGAGGTAACACGGAAGAAATCGCCGACCTCTGAGCATCCATCTTCAACCGGCAGAGCATAAGAAGAGACCTAGGCGCCTACTAGTGTCCAGCATCTGTTCATCTGTAATCCATGTTCCAAAAAGTGACTTTGGTCCTCTTGATAGACCGATACTAAGACTGAAAGAGGTAGCACGAAAGAATCACCGACCTTTGACCATCCATCTTCAAAGAGACCTAGTCTGAGCCCACTTGTGTCTAGCATCTGTTCATCTGTAATCCATGTTCCATAAAGTGACTTTGGTCCTCTTGATAGACTGTTCAATACTGAGACTGAAAGAGGTAACACAGAACGGAAGCCAAGATGTCGGAATCGCCGACAATTGAGCGACCATCTTCCGCTAGAAAAGATCTCTTTACATAAACTGGAACTTGAAAAGAGAGAGGATAAACACAATCGTCAAGATGTCTGAGTCGCCGTCGGTGATAAAGCGTCTCCCCCGTAGCACCCACTCCTAGAATGGATCAAGAACCGGCAGTTAAGCATGTAGCATTTATACCACATTGAAGCATTATCATTCATCAAATAACTTTTAAATAAACTGGAACTTGAAAGGAGAGAGGATAAACACAATCGTTAAGATGTCAGAATCGCCGTCGGTGATAGAGCGTCTCCCCCTGGAGCACCCGCTCCCGGAGGAGATCCAGACGATGGAGCGGGACGACACGGTCTGCAAGTTCTGCGGAGTCAGCTATCTCATCCACCGTGAGGTCAAGAAGCTGGAGGAAGAGGTAAGTTCACTATAAAGTTGTCTAAGAATTCTCCTTCCTTTTCTTCTCCTTTGTTAGAAATGTTTATTATGTCAAACGTTTTACCTTTTCAAAACAGCTAGATTCATTCATATCGAATAGAAATGGAAATTCTTTTGTTGGCAAATGTTTTTTGCAACTAATTGAATTTGAATCCCTTTATCACTTTTAATTTTAAAATATTTGTTTGTTTGTATTTCTTTCTTGCTTTTTTTGTGGCTAGAACAGATGCAAGCTGAGGAAAAAAAAGGAAGGGATGTGAAATAAGAATTTAAGAAGATGTAGACATCCTTGCGTTTTGTAACAACATTTCATGATTAATTATTCTGATTTTTTCCTTTTTTTTTGTTGTAGCTTGAAAAGGTGCAAGCTGAACTTGTCAAGTACAAAGGATGTGAGGAGCGGGAGAAGACGCTAAAAGTGGAAGCTGAGAAGCTGAGAGGACTTCTATCAGACAAAGAGAAGGTTTTGCAGGATAAAGAGGCGAGGTAAGATTGATGCATTATTCATCAAGCACAACTTTCAGTGGCAAATAGAACATAATTGGGTTGTGATCAATTCTATGATTGATTGATTGATTTGTCCCAATCAATTCATATTCATTTCAGTATTGAACACCTAAAAGCCAACATCAAGGTGAAGGAGGATGAGATCTGGAAGGCAGTGCAGCAAGCTGAGGCTGCGCAGAGGCAGCTGGAAGCAGAGAAAGAGGACAGTCAAAAATTGAGGTAGGACTTGTGAAAATATTTATATTTCCGGTCAGTTTCCCTCTGTTTGAAATAAATTACAGTAATAATGAACTTCAGTTTTGATTACTTCTTGATAAACAAAATTGTAATAATTGCCTTGTAAATTTGTTCACCTTATTATGTTCTGTGTAATAAAAAATACAATCAATAAAATCAAAGTCAAAATACTTGCTAATGTTGCCTCTAAAGAAGATTCTGATCTAGGATCAAAAGCTCAGGACTTCTATTGATTGTCAAAGTCAAAAGGGTTATTATTTTCTGAAAACAGGGACTGGAAGAGGAACATTGCTCAGAGACTCCCCCTCCTAAGAGCGGCCATCTTGGATCAGAAGACCACCCTGGGTTCAGTCCGCAGCGAACTGAAAGACCACGAGGATTCCATGAAGACTACGTCTGCCAAACTTGTAGGCGTTGTCAAGAGGGTTTGCAAAAAGGAGAAAGAAGGTAATTGTAATTGCATTGATCTACAAAACAGAAAAGACAAATAATGATTCTCCAATCTCTAAGATTTAACATTTAGCTGTGTTGTAATTCACTGATAGTTACATGGAGAATACAGCAAAACGGGTTCATAAAAATACAGCTCAATAGTTTCCATAAAAAAGGAAGCCCACTTCCAAACAAATACAAACTTTAGAATTTATATGATACTTGTAACTTAATGAAATTATTTTTCAGCAAACATACACAGCAATGTCTTGAAGCAACAGAAGCCAAGAGGCTTGCCACCTTACTTTGACTTTAACTCCTCCGTTTCCTCTCTTGCAATGCAATGTGGTATTGAAATGTAAAAACCTGTTTCTAAATCAATGTTATCTATCTTGATAACTCCATTGCATTATATTTTGGTAGTTGTGGGCGGCACTGTTACAAGGGCGACGGAAGCTGAGAAACTCGCCTCATGCCTTCAACTTCAACTCAAAGAGACACGGGAGATCATACAGCTTTGGATGATGGCAAAGGTTACAGGATGTTACTAATACATAATACGTTATGGTACAGGAATGTGAAGGCCCACTTATAACGCAATCCCATCCTTTCAAATGATTTTATATTAGAATTTCTCTTCTACTTTTCTGTAGATTTAGACGACATTGTTTTGAAAAGAAACAAAATGGCATAGAAATATAAAGGCCCAATTATATGATCCTTTCCCAGCAGGACTTTCAAATCGTTTTACATTAAAATTTCCCTAAAATTACTTTCTGTAGTTGTGGACGGCATTGTTACAAGAGCGACAGAAGCCGAGAAACTTGTCTCATCCCTTCAACTCCAACTCAAAGAGGCGCAGGAGATGGCAGCCTCGAGCGATGTCAAAGGTCAAAGGTTACAGGAAGTGGAGAGTCGTCTACATCGGGTGGAGAAGCAGTATGCGGAGCTGCAGGGCACAGAGCAAAGTAAGATACTGACAAACTAAACAAGTACAGTCATCCCTGTATATAGTGACCACAGTGTTTGACTGTATTATCTCCGAACATGAGTATTCAAAAATCTCATTTGATGATGTTTTTAGTGATGATTTTAATATGTAGTGATAGTTGTCGTGCACATACAAACTAACCCTTAGGCCAATTGTCCAGAACTTGTGGTCAAGGAGAGCGTAAAGCAATAACAATAAAGCAATAACAGCAACAACAGAGACATAACTCCTTTCCCAACCTGATTTTGTGGCTCCATCATGATATACATTATACAATTAAAAAATAATAAGCCCCCTCACTCCTAAGTTTCAAGAAACAATTATCCAACTTGGGTTTTTAAAATGGGCTCAAAGGGGCCCCTAAACCCTACCACGCCAATCTGTCTACTCTCGCGACGAAGATGGTGAGGTGTGGCCTTCAAGGTTTGTTCAAGGTATGTTTTTGTTCTTGACAATCATGATTTACATAATGCAACTTACAATGTTGATACATTAATTATTTCTCTCTCCCACCTCCCCTCCAGGACTTCAAGACGAACTTCAGAAAGCTGTGATAGATGCCAGGTCTGCCAGGTCTGAAGCCCAACAGTTCAAGGAGCTGCTCAGGTTTGTGTATAGTTATTTGAATTGAATTGATCATTTATTTAAAATTTCATAAAATACAATGACAAAGAAAATTGTTAATAACACAACATAACACAAGATACAAATTATGAGAATTGGGAGACACCTAGAAAGAGCAAAATAGCCTTATTAAATGCTGCCATCAAGTATTTACCAAATTTTAAACAAAGTTTACTTTAACTTGCCCTACATGAATTTTACATGCGCTGAAATTCCTGTTGTTGATCAAAATAATCATATTTTTAAAGATTTTCTACTTGCTTTGTTGTGACCAAATTTGTTTTAAATCTGTATTTAGGACTAAAAGTCTTGAGGTTGAGGACATCCATCGGCAGCGGGCGAAACATGAGCAGTTCCTTAGCAATACCATCAACCGTCTCCAGGAGGAGCTAAGAAGCCGGGCGGAGGAGGCCCAGAGCAACCAGCAGGAGCTGGCGGACCTCAGGGAGAAGGAGGCGGAGCGGAAAAGGAGGGCAGATGCTTCCCTCAATAACAAGATTGAGGCAACCGCCAAAGAGATGAGGCAGTTGCAGGAAGCTTTGGAGAGTGCGAGGAGGGACTGTACTGAACTCAGGGAAGAAAGGTATGGATTTATGTTTATTTGTAATTACTAAGATATACTTGGGTTTTATAATCAACCCGTAACAATCGGGGGCTTGTCCGGGAAAATATGTTGTATGACATTTAAATGGAAGCAACCGCAAAGGAGATGAGGCATATGTTTGCAGGAAGCCTCAGACCATGCGAGGAGGGACTGCACTGCACTCATGAGAAGAAAGGTATGGATTCATGTTTTCTGTAATACTTGCTCTACTGTTTTAATAATTGATCAGTTACAATCCGGGACGTGTCGGGGGAAATATGCTGCATGACTTTCGGCAAGGAAGCTTAAGAGAGTGCAAGAAGGGATTGTACTGCACTCAGGGAAGAAAGGTATGGACTAATGTTCACAGTAATTTACTTGAAAATATGGTTGGTTTGATAATCAACCCGTAACAAGCGGAGGCTTGTCCAGGAAAATCTGTCATGTGACATTCAATAACTAGATGGAGATAACTACTAAAGGCAATGATCTCTAGGACGCTTTGGAGAGTGTTATGAATTCTTGTTTTCTGTATATTACTTAAATATGTTTGGTTTGCTAACCAACCTGTAACAATTTGGGGCTACATGTCAGGGAAGAATTTGTTGCATGATATTCAACAACAAAATGTTAGCTGCCCCTGGAAGCTTAAGATTTGAAGCTTAGAGAGTGAGAGGAGGGATTGCATTGCACTCAGGGAAGAAAGGTATGGACTAATGTTCACAGTAATACTTGAATATATGGTTGGTTTGATAATCAACACGTAACAATTGGGGGCTTGTCCGAGAAAAAAATGTTGCATGACATTGCGTCAGGTGCTTGAGACGAATACCAAAGATATGAAACAGTTGTAAATTTATGTAAAAATATGAATGTACATTTTTGTAAAATATTATTGTCACAAAGATAAGCATGTGCAAGATTTGACAAAATGTATAAACATAGATTGATTTATTACTTGTTTTTCAGGGAAGCAATGGTGAAGTCACACCAGCGGCGCATCGAACAACTCAAGGAGAGCTTTGCACAGTGAATAAAATGTGTAGAGGGATGGCTGGACATTGATTTACAGTCATACAGTACATGTTCTTCTTCACATGCTGAAAATTAAATTTTGTGTTTCTTTTTCATGTTTAACAGGGAGGCCATGGTGACCTCACACCAGCGCCGCATTGAACAACTCAAGGAGAGCTTTGCACAGAGGATACAGGATGCAGAGGGATGGCCAGAGAAGGTATGTATCTACATATCTGGGGGGGTGTTTCACAATGTGAGACTTACATATTTAATGTCATTTTTGCCTCGGACAAAGATTCTGCTAACTTGTTCGAAAGCTCATGCCCTTTATTGACTCTTAGCCTTTTTATTTCTGTGCCATCCTTGGGCAGCTAGTGAGGTCATTGACAGGCGAGGGTACATTTTTGTTCATTTCTTTGCCACAATCAGAGACAAGGGCAAAATATTTCAAAAGAACAAGAACCTTATAAACCCTTCGCCTACATCAAACTGGTGTACCATGTATCAATTGAAATAGACATTAACTAGTCAAACAAGCATTTTACATTTCATGATTTCTTATCAATATTTTCATTGATTTCAATGTTTGATATAACTAGCATTTGCTTTTCTCTCCAGCTGAACGAGACCATTGCTAAAGAGAGAGACAGACACGCCGCAGAGTTAGCCAGTCTAGAGGAGAAACTGCAGAAAGCATTTCAAGTGGTGAGATCTTCCTCTTTATTCACTTGAAAAGTGATGCTTGACTATTGGAAAGTGTTGTGGCACGATCGGATAAGCGCTTGACTGCTAATCTCGGGACCCGATTTTGAACCCAATTGATGCTCCTGCATTTGTTGTCCTTCAGCAAGGCATTTAATCCACATTGATGCTCTCTACTCAGAGTATAAATTGGTACTTGGTCGGGTATTAAATTAGCCTGTAGCACCCTATATAGTAGGGCAGCTTGGGCTAGTATGCTGATTGCTCCCCTGGGAGTTGAGACGGTGTGCAAGATAATTGTGCGGGTTTGAACTGTACCTGATGACCAAGGGTAATAATGCGCCTCTGAATAGAGCACCTAGATACATGGGGCTCTACATGCTGCATATTATGAATTTTAGGGTAGACGGGTGAAACATTTATTGTTGAAATGTGTGTCTAGATTTCACATTGACTATAGAAGGTTTATTGAAGAGTATGAGTTGGGAATGAGGAAGAAGAGTAGATCAAAAGCTGTGAAAAGGTTATATGGTTTTAACAAAAAGATATGTTATTTCTTATCATCTTCTTCATCATCATAATATGTTGTCAATGTTATCATTATGATAGTATCGAATTGAAATAATTACTGTCACAATTTATCAGTGATATAATTGTGATCTGAGAGAGGCAAAAACAGCAGAGGATGGAGTAAGCTGGTTGCCAAGCCACTTGTGTCATCCCTACGGCCAGTTAGAAGGAGGGTATTATATGATTATACCAAAAACACATTAAGGCTTTTAATATCATCAATATCTTCTTTATCATTCTTAACCAGTTTCATCCTTTGGTTTCTTTTACGTACAGGATCTGGAAATCCAGAAGCAGAGAAATGATGAGCTGATTCAGAAGTACAAGCAAGAACTAGATGCTGCTGAGTCTAAGGTGGGTATGATTGTTAAATATACTAGTTGAAAAAGAACAGAAAATGTTACAGTCCTGTTATTTCATCTTGGCCTGGGTCTCTTCCTTTTCAGGACTGGTCGCAACGGCTCAAGTGTTTTTGTGACCAGTAGGTTAACTTTGATAACCGTGACTACAGCAAAAGTGGGTGAATGCACAATGTTAAGAGGTTTGTTATAACTTTATAAGCAGTGCTAAAAATTAGCATATGTCCGCTGGCCAAGGGCCACTAAAATGCAACCATTTGGCAACCAAATGTAATGTAAATGTAAATTGTAAATGTTATTTCTTAGTATAGGGCCATTAGATTTATGTTCTGGGCCATAAGAATGGGGGAAAGTCTTTTTTTTTTACTTGTCACACTGGGCCACAAGGCGATAAAGTTAATCTATAGTATTGTTTAATTGCATTGTTTGTTTTCTCAACGGCAGCTCAAAGGCAGTTTGAAGCAAGACAGGGAATCTAGCCGGGCAAAGATGCAGAGTCTTGAAAGGGAACTTGCAGAGAGTAGGAGACTAGCCGCTGATCAGGAGAAGGCACTCCGAGAGGAGGTGGACAGTTTGAAGAGAGTCATCGCAGAACTACGCAAGCAGCTAGGTATGTACTACAGATGTAGCATAAAACTTATGCCACATGGACAGCAATATTGAATTACTCTTTGTCTTTGCTTAATGGGATAACATTTAAAAGAGCACTCCTGATAATGGGGTTGGATTTGACCAAACATTTCTTATGTTTCTTGATGAAATTTTCACAACTTAATCAGGTCCACCTGTTAAAGTGGTAACAAAAAAAATGCAATTTAGCCTACCCAAGTAAGTAGAGACAAAAGTTATATAGTTCAATGTTGGATCTAATTTTTTTTTTTTTTGACAGCCCAGGGAGATTCCCAGAACAACCAGGAGGTCCAGACCCTGAAGGCCGAGTTGAGAGAAGCGGAACAGGACCTGGCCCTGATACAGCAGGACAAGAAAGACCTGCTGAAAAGACTGGATCAGGGGAAGGAGGAGGTAAGATGTTTATTGAAGATGATGATGATGTTGAGGAGGAGGAGGATTATGATGGTGAGGGTGATGATAACGATGGTGAAGATGATGATGATGATGGTGACGATGATGATGAAGATGATGATGAAGATGATGATGATGATGATAATGATGATGATTATGACTATGATGATGATGATGATGATGATGATGATGGTGATTATGACGATGGTGATGATGATGATGATGATGATTATGATGATGTAATGATGATTAGGATGATGATGATGATGATGATGATGATGAGGATGATGATGAGGATGATGATAATGATGATTATGATGGTGATGGCTGATTATGATTATGATGATGATGATAATGATAAGTATGACAATTATAATGAAAAAGAATTATGATAACAAATTGAATAATAATGATAACAATAATGAATCATAACAATACAAAATAATGGTGGTGGTGGTGGTGGTAGATAACGAAAATGATGATGATGATGATAATTGGGGTCTTGTGTATAAGAAATTTAAGAAGTGACATACCCAGTGACTGCCAATATGGAGTCATTGTTATATATGTGATTAGAAAAACTTGGTATTTGAATAAGATTATCTCAATTCACCTCCAGATATTATTCCTGCAAGAAACGGTGCAGAAGGAATGCGAGGAGCGCTTCGAACTCACCGAAGCCCTAGGCAAGGCCAAGGAGCAGCTCTTGGTCCACCAGCGTGGCTCCGCCATCGCCAATGGAGGAGGAGGAGGGAGTAACAGCAGCATTGGGCTCTCGGGCCGCTCCAACTCTCAGCTCAGCCTCGGCAGCCGGGATTCGAGCCAGAGGCAGAGTCCTCTCAAGCCCACAAGCCCCAAAACAGTCCCCCCGGTTGGCATGACATCGAGCACAAGTTTGAGAAGAGGGAGCAGTTCAACGGCAAACCAGAACATCACCAAGTCCTCCTCTAGCTGGAAGGGAGGAGGAGGAGGAGGAGGGGGAGGTGGAGGAGGAGTGACTGGACAAGGAGGGAAAGGAGGAGCAGCTATTGGAAATAAGGAACTCAAAATCCAGTTTAAAAGCTGATTTTCCAATGTTACAAAATTGAAACAAGTTCAGAGAATGGGTTACCAAGTCTATATTCAACTGGAAATAGGATGGTTTAGGAGGAGGAGGTGGTGGAGGAGGAGGGGAGGAGTAATTGGACAAGGAGGGAAAGGAGGAGCAGTTATTTGAAAGAAAGGACTGAAGATCCAATTTAACAATTGAAATGAGTTAGGAAAATGGATTACCAAGTCTATATACATTGAACTGGAAATTAGGCAGCGTAGGAGGGCGGAAAGAAGAGAAGGGGATGGATGAGGAGTGATCCAAGGAGGGACAGGAGGAGCAGCTTTGGGAAAGAATCAGCTGAGGATCCAGTTAAAAACTTGATCTTTCAGGGAAATGTGAAATAAAGAAAGATATTGGGGTACCAAGTCAACATTCAACTGGAAATGGAATGGTGTAGGATGATGAATAGATGGAGTAGGAGCAGGTGGTGGTGGAGGAGGATGAGGAGAAGAGGAGGGGATGGAGTTGGAGTAGGAGTGATAGGAGAAGAAGGGACAGGAGGAGCAGCTTTTGGAAATAATCAACTGATGATCCAGATTAACACTTGATCTTCCAGGGAAAATGTGTGCCCCCAACCCCCCCCCCCCCCCACCCCTTTTAGCTACACCACGGCTCCTTACTTGAAAGGGGGCAATTGAGGTGAAGGAGGAGAAGGGGTAAAGGAGGAACAGCTACTGGACAGAAAGAACAGAACAAAAACAAAAAAGAATCAATCGGGGGAAAGGTGCAGGAGGGAATGGAAGAGAAGAACCGTTTTTTTTACAGGGGTTGCATGATGCATCCCGCAGAAAGCAACCAGACTGTTGGCAAGTATACTCTCCTAACCAGTTTTGGACTAATTATTATGGGGCATGTCGCTCCCATGGCCCCAGTAACCACACCACTGCTCCTTAGTTTGAAAAGGGGGCAACTGAGGTGGAAGAGGGGAGGATGAGGGATAGGATATGTCTGGAGGGGAAGGAGTTGCAGCTACTTGAAAGAAAGAATTGAACATCCAGTGTGAAAATTTATCATTCAAGGAACAAAAAACTTAAACAAATTTAAATTTCTATTTTATTAATTTATTATCAACATTATCTCATAATACAAATAAATAAAATAATTTGTATCTGGTGCAGTCGAATTGCTGTATTTTTTTGTATAATTTTACTATTTGTTCATATGACCGCTATCTTGATATGATTTTTAACTTCCGAATCTTGCTATTACAGTGTTGCATTAATGGTTCTCTGCATTTATGGTGTATTTAAAGTGTAGTGAAAAAGCATATTTTGGTGCCAATTGACGTATTTATATTTCCTGAAAATGGTTCTTATGAAGCTTAAAATTGTGATTGTAATTAATTATACATCTTGAGCAAAAACCACATTCACAAAGAATTGAAACAAACAAAAACACTTAAATGAACAATTTGTCTGAAAGAACAAGTTATCAAGCATCTCTTTAAGCTCATATTAAGACGAGTTTTAAAAGATATGTTAGAGTGTTGAACTATTATAATACAATTATATTCAAACTAAATTCATATATTTGGGGCCTTTGATTCATGTTGTATGTCATACACATATTGTATATTGTGTGATATCTACTGCACCATTATTACCACCAATAACCAACCACCTGATTTCTGCTATTAACTTAGTTAATCATTTTTGTAATAATAAAGAATCATATATACAGGGAAACCCCGTTATAACGAGCTCGCTTATAACGAGGTACCGCTTATAACGAGGCAAACCATTCAGTCCCGAGTATTTCAATGTGTGTTTCTATGGCACAATGCCCCTCTTATAACGAGCTCGGATATAGCGAGATTCCGGTTATAACGAGCACATTCTGCTCACGCACACTCAAAGAAAAGCATAAGATATCAACCCGCTTATAACGAGGTTTCAAAAAAAAGAAAGAGACTTTGTTTTCCATGATTATTTTTTCCATCTGGGAAGCGTTTTTCTGTGATTTTTTTTTTGTAATTTTGTTTTTTGTTTGTTTAACAGTAGGGGAGCGGACTAGAAATCGAAGGCCCGTGAATTCACGTGTGAACATGGGAAAAAAAATGCTGCCTCACACCCTTGAATTCATGGGTGTTGTACATGTTCGCCCATAGCGCAAGAACGATTCATATTCGCAATTTCTAATTAGGACAGTTGTTTTCAGCATAACAACAAAAATCGTCAGGTGAATGAGTTTGAACAAACTTCATCGTTGCAATTTTAAACTTGGAGACTCTTGCAATTACGTTTGTTTATTCACAGTACACAATTACAAGCCATTGTTTATACAACACACAACACATTACTCGTAACACATGTTGCTTTTATCACTGTGTGTATTTTAATGTGCTTGAGTATGAGATCGTTTATAGCGAGGTACCGCTTATAACGAGGTAAAGTTGGCAGTCCCGATGACCTCGTTATAACGGGGTTTCCCTGTATATGCTAAACAATGATTTTATGCTAAACAACAATTGATTTTATGTTATCTATTACACCATATGTTGACCACCCATAACCAACCACCAGATTTGTGCTATTATAACCGAGTTTATCATTTTGTTATTATAAAGAATAAGCTAAACAATGATTATACGTTATCTATTACACCATATGTTGACCACCAATAATCAGCCACCAGATTTGTGCTATTATAACTTAGTTATTTTGTTTTAATTATAAAGAATCATATGCTAGACAATAATTATATATATATAACACCATTATGTTGCCCACCAATAACCAACCACCAAATTTGTGCTGTTGATTGCATTCATTATTTTATTATTATAAATAATCAAATGCTATCTATTACATCATGTTTTTTACCACCAATAACTGATCACCAGATCTATATGCTATTTTAATAGCAAGTTTATTATTTGTTATTTATTATTAAGAGTCATATTTTAAAAAATACTGGTAATGTATGTGATCTATTTTGCTAACTACAAATAACAGACCACCAGATTTGTGCTTTTAACTTACCACCAATAATTTACTATTTTTGTTTCTTACGTCTTCCTATGATTCCATCCAAACATGTCCTAAAATCTCATAATTCCAGTTATTGACATTCTGTGTCCTCCACAGTTTTACTTGTTTTATGGTAGAACCGGTAGGAGTGTAACATCATGGATCTCCTAGTACTATCCATGGTAAAGCCCTCTGCAGACAGAGCCGACTCGACCCGATCCGACTGGTTTTAATCAGGCTAGAGTCGGGCCCGGTCGGTCGGAGCCGATTCATCGTGTTGAATCTGCCCCGACTGGCATCTGACTGTCTCTCGACTGGCAAAATGTGTGTCGCAAGGCACTGAAAACTGAGCCGATCCGAATGAAAACCAGTCGGATCGGGTCGAGTCGGCTCTGTCTGCAGAGGGCTTAACATGTATACAACTGGATACCATCGAGTGCGCCTTACGGGCTGCCAGAATGCCTTGCTCCTAAGGGAGTCAAAAGTGCACATCATGTGCAGATTGATTGTGCTTGTGTCGAAGATCGGGGTAACCATATGCTTTTCAATTTGTTAGGAATCTGCTTGCCCAAAATGGTCTATGCTTGAATAAAGTTATGTAGCACTAGCTCCTATCAGCTAGGTTGTACGTACAGTGGGGAATAACTTAGTATCATGTGGAGCAATTAAAGTTTGGCCATTTTTTTCAGGACCACCACTCCTCCAAGGTGGAATATTCAATATTGTGCATTGTAAAATGTCTTACTTCCATTATTCCATTTGCCATGGAAACTTTCTAGGACTACAATTAATTATTTTGCTGGTTATTTGTGTGAAATTTATCCAAGAAAATCCCTCCATCAATGCATTTTATGTTGATGTGTTTGTCAGTATATTGCATGGACCATGAATTTTGTTTGTACAATAATATTTCTATGTGTATATATACATTTTTGCAATGTTGTTATCTAATATCAAATGTTATTTGTACATAGCATGACATTATAAAGAAATATAAAGTAATGTCATAATTTTTCATCAGGTACATATTCTGTAGTTGTTGATGATTTGATTTATGAGCAATCAATCAGAATAATTATTTATTGAAATATAAACTATATTGGTAAGCTAATTGCCTGCTACTGAGTAATACATTTAATAAAAGCGACTTGATTTTATTAACTGCTTTAAATGTAAGATAATGCTTTTGTCCATTTGTTTGTCTGTTGTTATGAAACTGTCCATGTATTTGGTAAATTTTGTTCTACAGTGAAACCTCTTTATAATGAACTCTGTTATACCAAGGAGGTACTATACCTCCTTGGTTATACAGGGGCGCCTGATATAGCGAGGCTATTTCACAGGTGCAGGTTCTTTGTAGTTTAAGGCAACATTTAAATTACTGATATATATATATTCAATACATATTCAATAATATTGCAACCTTAGCATTTACAAATTTCTTTTACTGAAACAATTTTCAAGTGTGTCCTTCCCCTTTAAAAATACAAGTACAAAACGTATGCGTCTAACTGACTTGAAACTTGAAAGTATATGTAGCCTACTGTTGTGTTGTTTGCTGTTGTTGCTGATCAGTGGCAGAGCTAGGATTCTTCTAGTAGGGGGCACCAGGGGGCTTCACATTTTCATGAGGGGCCACATTTAACCTGACAAGCAAAAAAGAAAAAAAGGGGCCGTGACCAAACATTATTATATTTACCTTTAAAATTACATGATTTTTGCTGAAAATTATAATTTGTAACTAAAGCTTAATTTTCTAGTTGGGGGGGGGGGGGGGCGCCCGCCCAGGCAGCTACGCCCCTGATGATGATTGGTAGAAAATCCTATACAAGTTATGTTCCTTAATGCACTTTTCGGCGTAATAATTTTAGAAAAACTTTTAGAGATACAGAATTAAGAGTATGTCCCATTCATTTGCGTGGCCACCCCACACCCCAACCCCCCCCCCCCCCACCCGCCTCCCTCAATCACTAGTCCGACCACGCTACGCCATATTGTTCATTAATTATTTTGTGATAGAACGAGGAAGTTGGAGCAGATTTTCCCAAAATTAGTAGATTGCATTTTACATTATTGTTTAGCTTCCTGCAAGCAGAATTACTCAATATTCTAGTTCCATTAAAAACAAACATATCCTCAAACTTCAGAAAATTTGTTAAAGGAATAATTATTAAATGACGAAAAAATGATAAAAACCCTTGGGCTGGTCCGGGAATTGAACCCGGGACCTCTCGCACCCTAAGCGAGAATCATACCACTAGACCAACCAGCCGTAATTGATCCTTCATATGCTTATTGTCCAATTAATTTCATAACACTGGAAAGATCATTATCGTATCAGAGTAACGTATCTGGGAATCGAGTCTGAGGGAGCAAAGGTTAAGGACCGTCAATCGGGGATACACACAAGTTTAAACACAGGCAAACGGGGATATTCCGGAAACCGGGCATATCCCCGGTTTCCGAACAGGGGGGTATAGTGCTTCAGGGATCGTCTTAAGGGCTGTACTGTATGTTATTATGATTGTTTAAGGATATTCCTTATATGCCCGTTTTGCATGTTTTTTTTTGACATAGTAGGTGTATAAATGTGTGTGTGTGTATGCAGGTGAATGTGTGTGTATTTTTAAACCCGCCAATTGGGCATATTGCCATGTTTACACACCAGCAAACCGG
>JBAMJV010009544.1:0-12500 GCA_037951105.1 Echinarachnius parma
CTCAAATTTGACACTCAGTTTTTCATTACCTCACAAAAAAATTGTGATGTGCAGCGCCCTCTCTACCAAAACTAAACTACCCCTTTAACTCTGATAAGGCCAGATTATTTGGGCTATGCTACCACCAGAGGCGGAATCAACAATAAGTTGGGAAAAATAAAATCTTGAATACAGTTGTTAAAACAATTTGATAATTGTCTACACAAACAAAATTCGTTCATTTGAAATTATACAATTGTTATTATAAAAACAGAACTGTACATCTATATACAAACTATAATCACTGTGCTATTTTAAAAATTACATTATATAAAGTTCCTCAGGTATATACAAATATATATGTTCACACACCAAAACAAAATACAATTAAAATTCACAACTTAATTTGTGCATAATATATTTAAAATTCCATTGAATTCCCATAACATTCATCATACATTAAATAATAGTAGAAAAATACTAACAATATTTTCGATTCATAATTATAGCTCCTAGTACGCTTGATCAAGATACATCTTTATCATGAAAACCCGGTCATCGTACAAACTCAACCCGCACTTGCAGTGCACATTCTCAGCTTTCTTGGGAATATTGTAGGCATGCTATCGATTACACTTACAGGTGCACACAATCCTTACAAACACAATCAATTTCTACCGAATACCTATGTATACGCTTGGGTGAGCAGCATGATATAGTGGATACATTGCCTTGCTGAAGGACGAACTAAATGGGCATAATTTGGTTTCGAATTAGGAGCCTGAAGATTTGAATCTTGAGAAGGTGCGTGCTCTACCAATCTTGCCACACCACGTCCACTTTCACTACTAAAATAAACTATGTATACCCGTTTTAATTATCTCAACCATGTGACATCGACACGACTGTTGGCAGTTTAGGATATTCTTGCTCAGGCATGTGGATGCGTTCATGTCATGGCCTGTATCTTCCTAGGTATACGGCGAGAATTAAACCCGTGGAAGTAACTGAAATAGATAACAGAAAGTTAATCTGTTAATAGTGTACCATAAGTAAGTCATTTGTTGTATACATCAAGCAATATTAAAATACAATATTTAGTCGAGTCAGGTTAAAGGGAATATACCGTTTTGGTTTAGAGGGCGTTTAAATAAACCGTTTCTGTGAAGTAATGAAAAACCAAGTGTGAAGTTTTATCAAGCGCCCTCTTTACCAAAAACTTTCTATTTAAAGTATTTCTTTAAGGGGAGTACACTTTGGGTTTAGGGGCGCTTCAATCAAAAATATCATTTGTTTATGTGAGGTAGTGCAAAACTAAGTGCTATATTTGAGAAAAACAAACAATTTCAGACATAATAAACAATGTTTTATCAATATCGATTCAGAAACAGCTGAAATATCTTATTGTGGAAACAAAATTCAAGAATTAAAGAAACATTTATTAGTTCTACACATTTCTGAAATATATATTAAAATGACTTTGAAATTGTTTTTGATGATCTCTCTATTGAATAATTATTTTCACAAAACATCAAATTCAAATGTTTTTATATAAAATTGGTTGAAACTTTAAGATGTCTAGAAGGCGCCCTCTTGTGTTAACGGCTGCTTTGTTTTGTTTTTGTTTAATGAATTTGGCGCTATATATATCTTATATATATTATCATTATTATTATTACCGTACAAGTTATATCCGCAAAATGTGTTAACCAGAGGTATAAAGAAAAGTTAATTACCTCCGAAATAGTTACAGATAGCTGCTGACGATCTGCTATAAGTTTCTGGATTTGTCATGGTAAGTTGTTCTTCTTGTTCTTCTTGTTCTTCTTTTTCTTGTGTAGGCATATAGCCCTCACGAACACACAGCTCGGCCTTGTACACGTCATTCCATTCCCCGACCACAGAGACCTGTAAACATGTAAGACGGGAATGAAATTAATATTGTGCAGATAATATTGATATTCCGTTTATTACTGTAACCCCCCAACAAAATCAACTGAATCAGATCTACCAGAGGAAACGCCAAATTATGTTAACGATAAAGTAACATGTGATGAGCATGGGCATAATTATGCGAAGGAGGTGGGGGATAAAGAGGCTGCAGCCCCCCCCCCCCCTCCCCCCCCCCCCCCCCCCCCTGGATAATTGAAAACGACCATATTCGGACAAAAAGCACTTTACATTCTGGCAAAACATGTCATATTCGGGCAAACTCGTGTTATTTTCGGGCAGAGCCGTGTTACACTGGTGAATTCATGCCATTTTAGGGCAAAACCGTCCCGTAATCGGGTAAAATCATGTTACTTTCGGAATTCGGACACCAAAGAGACGAAGACCCCTTTTCTCTTTCTTCTTCTTTTTTCCTTGTCAGGTTAAAATGGGACATATAATTTTAGGGCAAAAAACCTCAGCCCCCTGAGAAAAATGTGCTCTAACGCCTATGGGTGCTAAATTAAGTAATTGGTAGGATCAAGGAGGTACTAGGCTAGTACCCCCTTTGTAGGTTTAGCTGTTAAATTCCACCGGTGTTAGTTTTAATTCAAGGTGGAACACAATAAAAGGCATTAATACTGATAATCTCGTTATTATTGACCAGTCGGTAACAATCTGTCGTCTAGCACACACAATTATTTTCTTTTTATTATGTTGATATGCCGTGTGTCAACAATTATTGGTAGTCAGAAGAAACAATTATCTAAATATGACAATGACTAGAAATATTTTAAATGATTGAAAATGAGCAAAGAAAAATAGGCTTCTCTGGGAATCGAACCCGAGACCTCCAGATGCTATAGACCGGTGCTCCTCCATTGAGCCACAAAGATCCTTGAATTGGGGACGTACACCCTTTTCATTGCTCGATTAGTCAGAAGCTATATAAACTTGGCACTAAACCAAAAAAAATTAAATCAATTTTAGGGTCCATACTAATACAAGTATTATACCCCTCTGGGCAAGGTTGGGAGTGTATGGGAGAAAATATACATCTTACTGCATTTCGACTAATCACATGGCTAGAAAAAATATAATACGCGATATACTACACGAAGATCAGTTTTGATTAAGTACACAATTTGAAATAATATGTTATTACCTGTCTTACCTGACACCAGTAGTATCCTGCATCTGACATCATAGTATCCCTGATGGTCAGCCCATACATGTACGTCTGGTCGACTCTAAATCGCTCGTTGAAGTAGGACCCATGATATCCAGTTGGATACAAAATCCTCGTGTCCATATCATAGTGCATCTGAATAATAAACTTGATGCCTGTTGACTCCGGACCTGTTCCGTTTCCCCACGTGACTGATTGTACCACGGCGTTTTCTCCTCTTGCTTCGGCTGGCTTACACCTTATTGTTGCCGTCTCCCCTACCAAGGTGGTATCAGTGCACGCTGAAATAGATGGATAATGTTAGAGCAATAAATTATCACTTTCAACTCGTTCCCTACTATAGTTCGCGTGCATGTAGTTAATACAGGGCCCACCTACTGTACATGTTCTCATAGCCAATTGGTTTAATGCTACCGATTATTCATGGTATGTGCAACGAGCTGAACTATATATATATACCTTCCCCGTGCGAGTATGGCATCACAGCATGTTGCATCAAATACCACCTCTCCTTCTTAAAATGTGGTATTACAGGCTGAAATAGATGGACAATACTTATGAAGCGCAATTTATTGCAATCAATAATACTTCATTATACTCAAGGCGGACAAAACAAACAAATGCTCAAAACAATTTGTTTTTCTTCTCCAAAATGCAACAACATAATAATGATAATAATAATAATGATAGTAATGTTTATTTGTTCTCGTTATTAGTAGTATATTCCTGAGCCTGTTTTAGTGGACTGCGAGCTGAATCATATTTTTAGAAATGGGGATAATCTTTTGATATAGCTTGGACCTAAATATAAAATGTCAAGAACAGAACATTCTGTGTAATTTAGCTCTGCGATCAACTACGATTTCTATAGATGTATCCTGAAGTAAATTCTCTCTAAACGAGCCACCGCTGATCCTATCAAATGCGTATAAATATTAAATATGTGTTTATTATCGATGATTTGCATTAAGTTGTAATTCGCATTGAAGAAAAACATCAACATTTTTACGAATACAAACATACCAGCACAGATATGATGGACCTGCAAAGCCAATGGCAACAAGATTGATAACCGCAACCTCCACACGCGTGAAATGTTAAACATGATTTCCTAAAAATTGATCAGATCCATTAAAAAAAAAATTGAAATCGGTACCACATTACAATCTCTCACGATTGATTACATGGTCGGTTGAACAAGAGTCAGTCAGTTCCCTGTTTGGACTATTCAGCCCGACAGTGCGATCATCGACTGGCAACTCACAACTCTCACAGAGTGTTTTAATATACGTGTGCTGTACAATGCACTTTGCAGTATTTGCAGTTAAACAGAATGCTGTCATTCAATTGACATAGGATTCCTATACAAATACCCAGGGTTCATGATGAATAATAACAATACATTTTTTCAGGCAGCTAATATCATAATAGTTGAGAACTGTACAGGCTGGAAAATTCCCCGACTGCATGTAATGATACCATTTATTAAACCGATGTGCGTACTATATTCCCCTCTCTTTCCCTCTCTATTTTGTTCTCTCTCTCCCCACCTCTCACTCCCCTTTCTATTTTTCCTTTTGCTGTTTCTCTCACTCCTCCCCCTTTTTGTATTTCCCTCTTCCGTCCCCCCCCCCCTATATCTTTCAAACACACATACATACATACATACACATAATCTTCTTTGCTCATTTTCCCTGTATACACCCATACGTATATATATATATATATATACACACACACACACACACACACACACACACACTTTTTTAATACGTGATTTTTATTCCTCCAAATTAAATAACATTTACAGTTGAATATACATACTAAACAAAATATACATATACAATTATAATGAACGAAAGTCAAAATGGTTACTAATACAAAGTATTAGTAATCAACTATATATTCAATTTCCTGACTTCATGGAATAAACATGGAGGTTATATAACTAAAGATTAAAAAAAGGAACTAAAACATGCTCCTTTACCCCACCCCCCCCCCCGCCTTTAGCCCAAGAAAAAACCCATCCCCACCCAACCACCGATCACACCACAGTCACACACATACATCAGACACCCATTCCAGTATATCTGCTCGTTTTGATTTTAGAAAGCTGTCACATTCAACTAAATAGAGGAGAGACCCAAAACCTTAATAATAATTAACAAATTCCCCAGAATACTAGCAAAATAAAATTAATCATATTACATGTATTTTATGGTGTTCCCATTTTTGTAAGTGAACCCCTAATTGACCCTTTTTAATAGCAACTTTTTTTTTTCTTCTTCTTCATACTCCAAAATAATTTTCTGTACTTTCCTTACAGAAGGAAGTACACTTTTTATTCTAAAAGATTTTAACAAAAAAATAATAGAGTTACAATACGATCTACCTGCCAATCCTACACAAATTGTTTTCCAATCAACATTCCTAATTTCAATAAAATCAAATATTCTATTATATCTAACCAAAACCTTTGTACGTATAAGCATTTAAAAAATTAATGTGAATATGTCTCAATCTCATTTTAACAAAAAGAGCATAGATTATCAATAACAAATCCAAACTTAAATAAATGCTCTTTTAATACGTGTGGTTTACGGGTACACCATGTGAGATGGGTGGATTGGTAAGCCCTGAAAAGGACTATGGTAGTCCTAGAAAGGACTGTTGGTGTAGTTCTGAAAAGAACTGTTGGTATTCTTTCTAGGAGAGTTCTAAAAAAGAACTGTTGGTAGTCCTAGAAAGGACTGTTGATAGTCCTAGAAAGGACTGTTGGTAGTCCTATAAAGGACTGTTGGGATAGTCCTGAAAAAGACTGTTGGTATTCTTTCTAGGAGAGTCCTAAAAAGGACAATTGGTAGTCCTAGAAAGGACTGTTGTTAGTCCTAGAAAGGACTGTTGGGATAGTCCTGAAAAGGACTGTTGGTATTCTTTCTTGGAGAGTCCTAAAAAAAAAAGGACAGTTGTTAGTCCTAGAAAGGACTGTTGATAGTCCTAGAAAGGACTGTTGGTATTGCGAGGAGAGGGTGGATGGTAGGAGGGACTCGACGTTTCGAATAGGTTGACTATCCGTCGTCAGGAGTGGGGATCTGTTGGCGTGCGCGGCTATAAGGACGCGGGTGACGTACTATCGATTAGGAGCGCTATCGGCGACGCGTTGTGTGTGCTGCCGACGCTGGCGGCGCTGTAGTCTCTCGGCTCGCTGGGTGCGGACGTGGGTGACGCAAGGCTGCTCTGCGGGTGGCGGCGTTTGATGCTCGGCTGGCTGGCTGGCTGGCTGTTGACGCTGGCGGCGCTGTAATCTCTCGGCTCGCTGGTCGCGGACGTGGGTGACGCAAGGCTGTATATCTTTTGTATATAATGCCCTATGCAATAATTTATATTGAAATTCTCTCAACTTACCCCCCAAAACTGCGCTCTTTAATCTTAAAAATATATTCTTCAAATCTCCATTACTATAATCAAAATTACACAATACACAAATTATAATCCCTTTTAAGTATTCATACATATGCCTAGATTTTAAATCAATTAAAATTCCTATATTTCCCGAAACTTTTAATCTAATTTCAAATGTTCGAATATCTACTTGAATAAAGTCACTTATAGCTTTACCATCTTTCCATTGAAGAGGCAATGCACCAAAAATATCATGAATCTTTAATAATCCTTCTCCTTTTATTCCCAAGCCTAAAAAGTGAGCAACAGATCTCAATCTACCATTCAACATTATATCAGACACCTTGCTTATACCTCGTTGTAATAAATCTTGATCAAAAATCATTCTATTTCTTAAGCACACATGTCTATTATTAAAAACAATGGGATTCATTTTTTCATTTTCAAAGTGTCTACAATTTTCTATATCTTGCCAAACTTTCAAAATGTCTACATAGAAGGGCGGAACTTCTTTTAAATCCATCTTATGAATATCATAGTCACATAAAAACACAAACCTTCCTCCTACTGATGTACAACAATAATCAAAGTAAACCTTCCATCCTAAATGATTATCCCCATATAAAAGACGTTTAAGCCACATTATTCGTTGAGTTTTACAAAAAATTCAAAATTATCCATTCTAAGTCCTCCAAATTCATAATTCTGATACAAAATTGTTCTCTTAATTCGATCCTTACCATTCCACAAAAAAATCAAATGAGAGTTTATCAACTTCCTCATAAACCCACCGAGGTACCGAAATTAAAGAAGAAACAAAATCTAATTTTGAAAGTGCATACGTTTTTAATAACTGAATTTTTCCCATCATTGTTAAATCCCTTTGCTTCCACCACCCTAATAAACGTTTTATCTTAAGTTAATACTTCTTTATAGTTTCAATCATCTTTCCGTATTTTGTTACGTGTATAATACACACCTAAAATCTTTATTTCTTGAACTAAATTTCCAAAGGTGGGTTCCCCTGGTATTTCAGTATCACAACCCATCCAAAAAAAGTTAGTTTTTCCTTATTAACCTTAAGTCCACTCATTTTCTCAAAATCTTCAAAAATTTTTTGTAATCTTTTTATAGATTTTAAATCTTTAACAAATATTGTAATATCATCGGCATACATTACTTGTTTAACTTCATGATCCCCAAATTTAATTCCTTGAAAATTAACATCTTTCCTAATAACAAGAGCCAAAGTTTCAATGGCTATCAAAAATAAAGAAAATGTTCGATTGTTTTATCATATCACACAAATAATAACAGTCAAAGTATATAGCCGAGTCGAGTATATAGCCGAGCACACAAATAATAGTCATTTTCAACTATTGTTCACAATATAATATTTCAATTATTAATTGTTTTCTAACGTGACTTGATCCGAAAATTGTAATGATTTTAAACAAAATTCGAACACGACTGTTTGCATAAAACGGATAAAGATTGCCATTCTTACAAGACTTAGTGTACACAGATGGGAGAGCTTGAGGCCCTTAAGCCGCCCTCGCCCCCTTCCCACCCCTACCCTCCAAGGTATTACAATAATTGCTTCAATATTGATATGCTTTATCAAAAAATAACATTTTTAGTTGACATGCGTTACAAGTTACACCTATATAAAAACGCCGGGTTTGATACGTACAATTCCACATCCTCCCCTGGTCGATCGCTTCGCTCTCTCACCAGGCCCCAACAACAGCAACAACAACATTTATGTTCGTATAGGCTACTCTGACCTTTCATTGCAGTTGTTGCCGCATGAAGGACTTACACTTTCCTGACAATTGCCTTAAGTAATGAAATGAAAACGGCGGGAAAGAACGAACCAAATTGGAAGAAAGCAGTGCAGATATAATGATGACTCTACACTGTAGGCCTACATAAGTTGTTTGGACATTCTTGTTTAAAATGATATGAAGAAGAACAATTAAACAATTACAGAATGATAATAGACAGTCGCGGACTATAACATTTTTGGAATTATAAGTTAAAAGCATCTTTAACAGATATTCCGCATTAGTTTTATTACAATTATTACATAAAGTAGTACTTTACGAAGTATGTTTGTATAAGCTTGTAACTCACCAACTGGGGACTTCCCATTTATTGTATTTGCTCTTTGCTGGTGCGTATGTAATATCAAGCTATATGGATATAATGCGTATACACAATCATAATTATGTGCCTTTGCAATGCATTGCACGTTGATCAATATGGCGCGCACGCAATCTTAGCAATGTGACGCCGCCATTACGTAGTATGTCAGTCTGAAAAGCTAATTGTTTGGAACCACGTTTCTGATTGTTTAAATTGCTCGCGTGTTGTAATTACCTTCCAATTGTCGAAGAAGGTAAGATATCCAATTAATTATATCACTTATCACTATTTTGATATCGAAATTAAATTATGGATCATGATTGAAGACATATAGATATTGTAATCCGTGTTAATATAGATCTATGTTATGTATGACCGGTATGTCCATTGGAATCGTGTTATACTATACTTATCGTCTGAATTCGTTTATCAAAACATTCGGTTAATACAGCAGGTGGTCTGTCTGGTATCGACATGCACTTGCATTTTGATATTTAAACGTGTCTTTAGATACAAATCCTATAGTATACATATTTATTTTGTTGGTTTATTTGGGCTTATACTTGTCATGATCATATCAAGAGTTGTTGCAGTGTGAGTATAAATATATGAACATATTCTTATTTGATTATTCTTTTTGGCACAATGTTTGATATCCAAAATATACACATTTATAGCTACGGTAGTTACCGTTAGAATGACAGCACCATAGCTCTGAATCTGTATTTATCACAACCATAATATTTCTGTTGTCCTCGCTGTGTATTATTAACTTGTTTATATATAATGATATGATATTAAACGTGTTTATATTTCCCTTTTTTCAATGATGGACGGAATCATTATGATAGTTACATGAAAAATTAACAATATCAAAAATACATATTATATACATAGATATTGTTCGTTGTCCATAATTCTCCACATTTGGCTTGCGACATGTTTTGGATTTTCATCACTGACACGGATTTGTTACTCTCTACCAAGTGGTAGGATTACATTTAATTTGATACTACTGTGTACTCCTTTACATGGCTGCCACACTGGAAAGCTCCAGTGGGAGTAAAAACTGCGCATTGCTTGCCGCGCTCCGCGTGTCCATGTGAACTTATATAGGGATGATATTGGTCAACATAACTTCATAAGCTCTACATAAGTAAATACTCATCACTATCATAGAAGGAATTGTATTAATCTCCAAACCGGGTCTCCATATTTCATTTCCTAGTTTGATGATTTCATGAGTCACATTTTTATTTTATATGTTAACCATTTTATAATCTATTTCCATAAAGCAGGTCGATATTGAACAGAAGAAATGACCGGGATACAAGATGACCAAGGTGGGATATCAAGATGTAATATAATGATGATAATAAGTAATGATTGTATTTTTATGTTTAATAACTTTTGTAAAAAGCTCAATTTAAATTGTCATTTTGTTTTCTGATAATTTGACTGAACGCAATTCCCTTTACTATATTTTTTACTATAATAATGTTTGCGTTCTTATCATTTATTTTTGTACGGTAATGTATGGTAATAATAATGATAATCATAATAGTGATAATGGTAATAATAATAATAATCATAACAGTGATAATGATAATGTAATAGCAATGATAATAATTATAATAATAATAATAATAATAATAATAATAATAATAATAATAATAATAATAATAATAATAATAATAATAATAATAATGATAATAGTGATCATGATAATGTAATAATAATGGTCCTTCTCTTTGTGATGGATGTCAAGTGTTTGATCAATATTGATTTGCCACGATGGCCTAATACAAAACATCAAGAAAGACATGTACATTTGCCCCGACGAAGGATGTTCTTAAAGGGATAGTTGAGTATAGGTTAAACTTAACTTTAGTAACCCAAACCTGCACCATTACGGTACAAAATAATAGTTATAACTTCACCATGCTCGAAAAGTATACACAATTACAAACGACTAAGTAAATCCCCTGTTATCATTCAAAAAGAGCCGTTACAACTCAAGAGGTCGCTCTCTAAAAAAAATCATTGGTTCTAGCCATTTTTCATACAAAATTATGCATTTAATGTTTCGTTAAAACAATGATTCAATAGAGATATCATCAACAACTTTTTAAAAACCTATTCAGATTGTTTTTCAAAGTAGTCTTTAAGCTTTTTTTTTTTTTTTCTAAAAAGTCAAAATGTCCCCTGGCGAAGAATTTTTTGAATAAAAATATGTTTATGGATATTTCAGCCGTTTCTGAACCGATTTTGATCGAATAAAGTTTATTCTGTCATTAAAATTGTATGTTCTTTAAAATTTGACAGTCAGTTTTTCATTATCTCACAATTTTTTTTTTGTGAAGTGCCCTCTATAATACACAACTATCCATTTAATCTGAAAGCTCGGCATCTGTTGATTTCATTGGATCACATTTTGCGGATAAGAAGTTATCAGCATGTTTTTTTCTTCTTCATATTTTGGTAAACATTCACATGTTGAAAAAGAAATATGAATAGGTGTACAATTCATAAAGCTGTAATGATTTTTAAATTTGTTTAAACTACGACAATGTTATTATAATGTGTAATTGTTGTTAGAAGGTTTAAAACATTTAAAAGGTATAAATGTGTATAATTCCTGATCGTGTCTGTTAATTTAATTCATATCTGATTGTATTAATTGTATTGCACAATTTATTTTACAGGCCGACTACTTGAAGACACTGGCCCTTTGTTTGAGGAACTTTCGAAGAGATTTCCTCATAACAGATACACCTCATTTGCAGGCAAACTTGGCTTCCCATATGCCAATGCAACGTCTATCTTAACCAAGTTTGGCAATGATTACGAGAAATCCATCAACGAGATACTTTCTCTGTGGGAAAATAATTCAGAGGGTTTTGCCTCAAAAACAACACTTATAAAAGCTCTTAGGGATGCAAACGTTGGAGCACTTTCTACCATCGTAGAAGACCACTTCAAAAAAGGTTTGGATATAATTATTAATTCTATAATTTGTATGGGATTTTCTTTCACTTAATCATTGCTGATAAACTGAGTTTATTTGAACAAACGCTCATTCACTTTGACCTGTTTTAACTACACATGCTGTGTCAGTGCATTAGTAGTTTTTAACCTTTGTTTGTGTTCTGTTTAGAATAACTTATTACCCAGTCTATCCGTAGTTTGTCTCAAATCAATCTCATTCTTATATCAACCGAACACAAAAAATAACTACCCCCCTTAACAAATGCTTATAATTTCATACCGATAATTGTCTCAAGCTGCAATTTGACCACAATACTTCTACAGTTGTTATGAACAGAGATATATAAATTATTACTTAATGGCTGAATGAGCACAGATTAAAGACAAAATGACCCACTTTCAAGAGTTACAAGAACTTGCGCATGCCTGTACATTATTGTGAAATAGCACATATGAAACAATTTTGATATGTTAATGGCACATGTGTTACACCCCTATGGTGTGTAGGGATGGTTTGCTTGTTAAAACAAGAGAATCTGGAAATAATGATACAGAGAGAAACAGTTCAGTATAGGTGTTCTTCGTGCGCAGTCAGGATTCAGAATGGCACATTTATTATCATCAATAATAAATGTCAATCAATAATAGAAATCATAATACAATAACAATATCGTATGAGTAAACACTCTCAAAATTATGTTTCCATATATCATAACTGATATATAACCATCACCATTAATATCACACATCTCGTACATCACACTTCTTAATCATTTCATCCTTAAGTGTGTTTCTTTCTAAAGTGACTAAATACTAACAATGAATGTGCTATATACATTAACAAGATACAAGATACGTTATATAC
>JBAMJV010009544.1:17500-77724 GCA_037951105.1 Echinarachnius parma
GAGAAAGAGATTTCAAGCCCTTATTTGTTCAGGCAAGCTGTTCAATGACATTTTCTTTCATATAAGACAATAACCTCGCAACTTTCGAAATTTGGCTTGCAAAAGATGGACACTCCCTTTAAGTGTTATACTTGGAAGAGTACATAATTTTAGAGATAAAGCAAACTTTATTTGATAAAAATCGGTTAAGAAACCGCTGAAATATAAATTTTTAAAAATGTGGTGCCCACATTTATTCGATGAAAAAAACTAAAATCTTTTGCCTGTAATTTTTTCAAATATTTACCAAATATGTACTAAAATATTTGTTGATGAATTCCCTTTATTGAATTATCGTTATAACAAATCATCACAGTCATATTTTTAAAACCAAAAATGGTTGAGATCATTGTGTTTTAAAGAGCGCCCTCTTGTGTTTTAACGGCTGCCTTTTGAACGATAACAGGATTCTCACTTAGCCGTCTGTACGTTGTTTCACCTTTCGGTCATGGTGGAGTTAGATATAGCTGTTAGTTCGGTTACTAAAATTAAGTTAGACCAAAACTGTACTCTCCCTTTAAACTTAAACCTTAGTTTGAATTTGAATTATGTCAGGTATGTTTCATTGATGTCGTAAATTCTAATTTGAGGAACTCTTTTGACTGAAAATTAATTAAATAAGTAACAAATAAATACGCATCTTTTCTACGACCCCCCTCCTGGGTTAGAGGCATAGCTGTAATTATATGCGTTTAAAGGGCAATGAATCCTAAGCAAAATGTTGCTTTCATAGACTTGAAGCGATAAGGAGGAATAATCTCTGAAAGTTAGAGTATAATCGGGCCATAAACAAGAAAACCATGACTCTTTGAGGATGCCCATTTATTCATATGGGAATCTCAAATTGGGAACGCACTCTGATATGTTTTTGGACTACTTCCCATAATTTGATTTGTACAAAAATTTTCCCATTTTTTCAGTTTTCTTTCATTCCCCAAACTCACGATATGTTGTGTATAAATGCATTCTACACAAAATATGTTCAACTCAAACGAAGGATAAACAACTAAACATATATTTTGTGGAAATTGAACAAAATAGAAATCTTGTATACAAAACGAATGGGGAGTAGTCCACAACTTTGCCAGAGTGCGTTGCCAATTCGAGTCACTCATAGAAATAAATGGATATTTTTAAAGAGCCATAGTTTTCTTATTTCTTCACCGATTGTGCTCAATTTCTCAGGGACTATTCATCCTATTTAGTGTCTTATAGTGCATACAACGATTTGTCCGGAATTTATTGTCCTTTAAGGGTTTCAATATCCTTGTTTCTGTTGATAGTTCCACCAAAAAAAAAAAGACTAACATGAAACAAACAATAAAGCGTCTCTTCCAACAACAAATATTGCATCACTTCTCATGCATATGACTAAATTTATTATACATTTCATATTTATATGAGATTTCATTATTTTACATTTTTAGTAAGCATACTTACATGATCGTAAGATAAGATGCTTATTTGCAACAAATATATTAACAACTTCAGTTTAAAGTGATCCATGCATTTTGTTAAATTCAACCTGGAGGGTACATATTTCTCTTGTGTATTGTTGTTTGGTACAGTGGCGTAGCGTTGTTGGATTAATTTGGTTTTCTCTATTTTCATCATATTGTTCCGCCCTCTCTCATTTGCTTCTTTGTCTATTTCCCTTCCCTCTGATTATCACCCACTTAAAGGAGTGGTCACACTGAACACGAATCCCCACGAATAGACCCACGAATGCAGTACGAATTGGTACAAATCTATGGCAAGCCGTTTTAACATCTATTCCTATTTCTTTATATCAATAATTGAATTATTGATATCAGTTTATTTCTTGATATCAAGTATTACCAATACCGAAAAGTATTTCTTGATATCAAGAATGCATTTCTTGATATCGAGAATGTATTTCTTGATATCAAGAATTCGATTTCTTGATATCAAGAATTGAATTCTTGATATCAAGAAATAGGAATAAATGTTAAAAACGGCTTGCCATTGATTTGTACCAATTCGTACTGCATTCGTGGGTCTATTCGTGGGGATTCGTGTTCAGTGTTCACTTTGTTCACTATCTCTTTTGAACTTCACACATCCCATTCATTTGATCCTGTTGCGTGTGTTTCTTTATCATGTTGCTTCCCCTCTGATCATTACCTACTGAGACTTCATTATTTTCACTATTCCCTTTGAACTAACCCATCCTATTCATCCGATCCTATTGACACCTACCACTTCACTTTCTTCGTCCTGATCCACTCATACACACCCTTCACTTTCATTATCCCCTCCATTCATCTTCCCCTCTCAGCGCCCAAGCGCACTCCCACACCTCATTAACTGTATTTTGTTTACATGCTCATTTTAATACTTTGGTTGATTACGACTCTCCTCCCCCCATTCTTCTCTCAGCCTTACATTCTCATCACACTTCCTTTGACCTGCACCCCCCCCCCCCCCCCCTCAGTTCCAGCCCTGTTTGATTGGTCCTAACACTCATCCACTCACAGTTGCTTTTATTGCTTTGTGTCTCCGCCTCCTTTCCTCCCCCCTCCATCCATACATGTGTATATGTTTCGTGTTGGTATATCTTTTGTTGTCTCTATGTAGTTACTGTTATTTGCCATGCGGATTGAAAGCTAGGCTAGGCTGTATACGACTCTCATTATTTGTTTTCCACATATTTCCCCCTTATGTTAGGTATTGGTTTTTTTTGTTCAGATTATAAGGGACACGTGCCCCCACCCCACCCCCCCCCCCCCCCCCCCCCCATCCCCATCCTTCCCCAGTAGCTACGCCACTGGTTTGGTGTATGGTGATAGAGGAATGAAATGGATTTTGATATCCTTAATCATGGAGATATTGTTGTTCAGGTCTTCAGGAACGCTTTCGACAGTGGTCAAATGTAATGGGTAGTTAATTTTCACTCGGTAAAAATTAATATTTTTCCATGAAACATTCCAAATCATTCAGAATAATCTTACAGTCGTATTGGTATATGATTAAAGTCTGAAATATCACTTTTTTATCTAACAAATTAATGAATTAATCAAATTATGGAGATGTAATTACACTTAAATACTCACACAGGCTCGAATTAACGTGAAATAGTATTATAATATATATACATGTACATATTTAATGTGCAAAGTTAGGTTTATATGCTTATAGTCTAACGTTTTTTTTTTTTATTCTATCTTGTTTTCACTCCAAGTTCGCCACCACCCGATCACAGTGATGGAACAGGAGGAGCTAGAAGGCGACAGGGCCAGTCCCCAGAACTGAAACCTTGCCCAGCTGGAAGAGAGGATGAATCTCATGGTTCTCCGAACAAAGGGGATGACACGTGGTTGAAGTTCATTGCATGTATAATGTTTTTGATCCTTTTGTTTCTAGTATTCTTATATCTTAAATAATTTTAGAATTCCCAGTCACATGTGGGCACAAATTTGCAAGCCGTATTCAGTATTTTAGTTTGTAGGATGATCAGGGTGGTTAACCACATCATATTATACAAATTAGATAGCTTAGAGTTTGATTTTATTTCACAAAATCAAACGAAAACATTAATTAATAAATACAATAACATGAGAATCAAGTAAAACGATAGGCCGTAACTAGAATGAAGCAGGATACACATCACACTCATCAGGTATTTGTATAATTCTGTATGTGCCCCATTTCATAAGCTTTTCATATAAAGGCATGTCCAATTAATATTGTTAATACGAACAAGGTAACGTCCAATGGAGCATTGTATCAAAATTAATGTCTTGGTAGTTACAATAATTGGAAATTTACAAACATGTAATTGGCAGCAACGATGTATTCAAAGTGTATTGTAATTATTTTCCTTTCATTGATTTTTTATATTTTTACAAAACATCACTAATTGAATTCATCCATAGTTGGACACATTGATGATGTTCCCATGGAGCATGCAGAACTGTTGAATGAAATACGGCAATGGTCTAGTCATATTTATCAGAAACTCGACGTCATTTTGGAAAGAATACATATCATTTGAGGGGGAAATTATCAATATTTTCGGGACCTCTGTACATCATTATTGTCGCCTCACGGGTCGCCGTTGTGCCATATACTGCCATATATTACTTGTATGGGAATAACACAATATCAAGAATTAACTTGAGGAATTTGAAGGAAAGGAGCATATATGAGCAATTTATATGCTCTTTTCACGTAGAAAATATACGACAGATTGGTGCGCTAATATCTCAAAATGAATTATTGCTAATTCTATCTTTTTAGTCGATCGATCATAACTTTGCTCAAACTGCTACATGTTGCTCGTGTCATACAAATTCATTATATTGGAAGCGAATTTCTTAAAGTAAACCATTAACTTTACATGTTCCCAAAAATCATGGTATGATTCTTGACAATGATATTTGAGATTTTCATAGAAACTAGAATAATGTTTACCTTTCGTGTGTATCTGAATTCAAATATTATGGGGTATGGGCGATTGAGTATCCTAATTCGGATACTCTTGACTACGATCGAAATCGTCCATAGACGCTTTAAAATTCAATCTTAAATATCTCCATAATTATGGAGACATTAGAAAAATATAAACACATTTAATTATTTTGTTACCATAAGCTAAACAACAAGGTACAATGGAAGTGCGAAAGCTTCAAGTGATTTGGGTTGAATATGTTAAAAGTTAATGGATCACTTTAAGGGATTATATATAGGGATATTTGCTTCTTGTAAACGTTTCCATTATGCTTATATCCTTAGATTGTCAATATTTGTATAAGTGTCTTCGCCGAGTTTAAACTATATACGACTTTTCTATGTGTTATTACGTAAAGTGATTTTACTTTTTGAATCTTGTACAGCTGCTATCAATCCAATACCGATTGTCAAATAATTCGGTAAGAAATTATCTTAGGGATTAGGTACGATGGATCAACTGAATTGATGTACATTTTGATCAAGTAAATGTAAATACGAAAGGGATGTAGTAACATTGCCAAAATCCACAAAACTCAATAAAATGATAATTATATAAAGCATTTATAAAGCGACATCTTTCTAGGTAACTTATTCCGAGGCGCATAATTATTCTCTAACTTAGAACTCTAGTGGTTCTCTAATACCTCGTTGTATTCGTTAAGATTTAATTTATCTACTGGATAATTGTAACTGTGTACAAAGTCAGTGCAATGGGTTAGCGAATATTTGTTCTCATTACTCGGTCATATGACATTCATTTACCATGGAATGTTCACACATCACTCAGTGTACATAATTATCGGATCGCAGAAATGCACAATGCATGCAATATTATTTTTCTCTCATTACTTGGTCTTTGGTTTCAATCATTTTTCATACAAAATTATACATGTGATGTTTTATTGAAATAATGATTAAATAGAGAGATCATCAACTATTTAAAAAACGCTTTTGAACATTTTGGAAAAAGTGCAAGCATTTTTTAAATTTTTTGAAAAAATCATCTAATTATTTGGGCCCCAAATAATTATAAGATCAGATATATTTATTGATATTTCAGCCGTTTCTGGGTCGATTTTGACCAAATAAAGTTTATTCTGCCATAAAAATTGCATGTTCTCTCAAATTCGACACTCAGTTTTTCATTACCTCACAAAACTAAACTACCCCTTTAAATGTATGTTAAATGTATGTTTTATGGCCGAGTAATCATGAGCGAAATTGCAAAGTGATATTTGCAGACTCATTGTTCTGACTTTTTACACAGTGAAACTTTCCAGTGGATTGTTAAACATCTGAACATTTCAATCTTAAATATATTATTTTCCAACGATATGGGAAATTCCAAATAAGTTTTGTGGATTTTGACATTGTTACTAGACCTATTTAAGGAATATTTTGATGCCTTATGCAATGCTCGAAATTAACTTTTTTTGCTGGTGGCCCGGTCGGGCCAGTAAAATTAGTATTTTTCCAAATTTGGTGGCCCGAAACCAAAAACTACTGGCCCGAAAAAAATAAGGAAAAACAAAAGTAAAATGAATACAATAACAATAGTTTCAGGGTACTAGGCAATACTTTTTATTTTTCATTCCCCTTTGTTTCATTGTAAGATGAATTAACATGAATTAGGATGAATGTGTGTGTGTCATGTCTTTTTATTCATTGTCTTCATCAAAAAATCACAGCGATTGGATACACACGAGTGACAATTTCACCAGTCATACATAGTCAGGGTCTAGGTGACAAAACAAAAATGGTAGAAAAAGAGAAAATTCAATTTGACCTCAAAATTCTGTGCAGTATTGTCTGAACACCTTAGACAAAAGACATATTTTAAAATTGTGATGTAGTAATATTTGAATATTCATGAGCAGCATATATGAATATTCATGATGCTCATTAGATATGCAAAATACACAAAATAACTGAAATTACTAACAACGATTTTTAATATGAAACTTTTTTTTATAACAACTGGTTAGAAAATGAGTACTGCTGCTCAAGAATGTATGAATATTCATTAGCAGCAGTGTTACTTGCTCAATTAACTTGCAACTTTTTAACTAACCAATTAGTCCAATATTTTGTATACATGTGAGAAAAGGGTATAAGTTGCTGAATGCTACATTTAAAAGCAAGCTCTTGTCATGCCCTAGACAGGACTAAACATGACTACAGGGTATCTAAAAAAATTATATTAAAAAAAAAAATAATAATAATATATATATATTTTTTTTTTTTTTTGCTGGCCCGATCGGGCCACCAAACTTTGAAATATGAGATTTTTACTGGCCCGACAGCAATTTTTGGTGGCCCCGGGCCATCGGGCCTATGCTAATTTCGAGCATTGCCTTATGTGATAGCCTTATGATTGTGTCGCATATGGTACTACTAGTCATTACATGCACAGGGACAAAATAATTGCAAAACTTGTCTTTTATATTGAGAGGACTAGTGATATTATGAAGAAACATTTCTCCGCACATGTGTTTATTTATTGTATTTTCCTTGTTTTCATTTGCACTCAAGTTAGCCAAATTTAACCTATTTTCCATGGAATTTCTACAGGCTATCCTAAATTCTCAGTCTATTTAACCAAATTATGACTCGCCCATTGAACTTACGTTTTTACAGATACCAACGATGCAGCGTTGGCTAAGATAAGAGCGAAAATGAAACAAAGAATATAAGGAGAAAACGTTCAAAATCTTTATATTTTGAAAGTCTTTTTCATATTTGACCAAGCTTTAGCATTATACTAGGCCATTAGAAATTACATTCTATTTCACCTCCATAATTAATAGTTTTGCAATTTGTCTTCTGATGATATCACCAGGCATCTAGATTTTAGTGGTATGTTTCTATCTCGTGCATCTATTATCTGTTCAATCGTGAATGTCCATTATTTACTTAAATGTTTAAATGTATATAGATACTGAAATATTTTCCAACATTTCAAAACCAATACATTTCGAATACGATGGCATTTGCATTAATTAAAAATATATATGTATTTGGATATACGTGTTTTACTGGTAACAAGGAATATATACGTAGTGCAAGATAATTTAAATAACGACGAATTTTACTGTGTAAGAGAATGGATGCAATATTCTCAGAATATTAATAAAATACATATATCAAGTAAGAAGTTAAATTCCTTGTAATATTTTAAGTTGAACTTGAATTTAAATTGGACTTAGAATTATGGAAAGCCATATGTTGCCTTGGAATGAAAAAATAAAAACAACATAATATATATATTAAAAATGCACATATTTGAAACTTGTAATACAATTTTCGTCAAGATCTTAACTCACCTTAATAATAAAACTTTATATGCTTTTTAAACCAAAATGTATTGTTTGTTTAAATAGTATAACAATTTATCATAGCAACTAATCATGGCTTTCCATAATTGTAAGTCCAACTTAGAATAATTTTAGGTTCAAATTGGGATCTTCGTGAACACCTCCAGGTCCCGTGTATTCGCGAAACCACGCCATCCTACACCGAGCCTAACATAGGTTCTTTGAAAAATGGGGCTAAGCGAGCATTGGGTATAGTATAGCCTCCATTAAAGGGATAGTTCAGTTATGGTATAGAGGGCGCTACAAAAAGTGTCAAATTTGAAAGAGCGTACAATTTTAATGACAGAATAAACTTTATTCGTTCAAAATCGGTTCAGAAATGAATGGCTGAAATATCCATAAACATAACCATTTGTAATAAATGTGGGGCCCCACAATTATTCGATAAATTTGAACCAGCCGTTAAAAAAAAATAAAAATGCTTCCTCTTTCCAAAAAATTTACAAAAGAGGTTTTTAGGTAGTTGTGGATTATCTCTCTATCTAATCACTATTTCAACAAAACATCACATGCACAATATTTTATTTAAAATGGTTGAAACCAAATAGTTTTTAGAGAGCGCCCTCTTGAGTTGTAATGGCTTTTAAAAAAAATGATAACAGGCTTTTTACTTAGCCTTGTATTTTTGTATTCCTTTCGAGCATGGTGGAGTTATTACTATTAGTTTGTAATGTAATGGTGCAGGTTTTGGTTACTAAAATTCAGTTTGACTAAAACTGTACTCTCTTTACCAAAACTCAACTCATCCTTTAAAGGTGAACGAAACGATGACATTTTCGCTTATAGTTTACTGATAAATACTTCCAGCCACGTCTAGTATAATATATTTTCTCTTGTGTATCATTAATAATAGAAATAATCAATGTTTTTGAAACCACACTCATCTGTTTTGAATAAACAATAGAGGCTACTGTGTTTTCCAACCAACAGAAGCGGGTTACGTAACCACTGACATAGCAGCAGATTCAGCAATAGCTGTTACATAACCCATTTTTGTTAGTGCACTCTCAGATGCGCTCAGATGACGTTTCATATGGTATAGTTTGAATATAGTAGTTTAAAAAACATTGATTATTTCTAATAGTTTAGATACCCGAGAGGAAATGACAAGAATATTACACTTAGCGTTTTGTTTCCTAATTAAAGTTGCCAATGATGATTACCGTTATTGGGATCAGACTGGGGCGTCGATCACGGGGGGATGGGGGGATATATCCCCCCCCCCCCCAATATTTGAGGTGGGGGGGGTGGCCTGTATTATCATCCCCCCCCCAATATTTGGGAGGGTAAACAAAAACAAAAAAAGTATACTGGCGCATGTAATTGTGGAAGAGGCTACTATCGTATGTCTTATGTTAGAAAGTCCTTACTCATTCCTCCATAAGCAAAAGAAGTGCGATCCGCCCTTTGGTTTTCTGCAAACTTGATATCATTAATTGTGTTTATCTATAACACGGTAACTCAGAAACAAGTTTATAATACGTGAAATTGATGCCTTAGGTATGCCCCAGATTGCACAATTTCAAGCCCCAAAATGCAAAAGCTTCCTACCGTGGGAGGGGGGACACCCCCCTCCTACACCCACCCCCCACCCCCAGGCGCGGATCTACGGGGGGGGGGGGGGGGGGGTTTAGGGGGTTTAACCCCCCCCCCCCCCCTTGGGCTGCCAAGTGAAAATGTGATGTGCATAGACAAACGCCATCATGGGTTTAACCCCCCCCCCCCCCCCCCTTGGGCTGCCAAGTGAAAGTGTGATGTGCATAGAAAAACGCCATCATTGTGTCCAGACCCACACAGTATCCGTATCGATAATGGGTCACCCCCCCCCCCCCCTCCCCCTTAGCAAAATAGCCCCCCCAAAATCGCCTCGCCGCTACGCGGCTCGTGGACGATGCTCCGCATCGTCATTGGGTCAAACCCCCCCTCTTAGCAAAATAGCCAACAAAATCGCCTCGCCGCTTCGCGGCTTGTGGACGATGCTCCGCATCGTCATTGGGTAAAACCCCCTGATCATCCCCCCCAACCATGAGAAGAAATCGACGCCCTTGGGGATCAGTCTTTCACACTCACCAATTTAGTCATACTTGGCAACGTAAAGGTCACTCGTTGCATAATTTCTTTAACGGTATCATCCAGAAATTCATAGCATGAAGCTTAGTCAATATTTTATGAATATGGGCGCAGGGGTTTAATTTTTATTGCGATAAAAGCAGGTAATGACGCCGAAATTGTGTCTATTTCGTCTTTTCCCTTGGAGGCAATTTCATTCCTACTATGATACGCATATTGCAGCAGCTACTTGATCGTCCTATCATTGCATTCACGAGTTTTACATTCGCTTATTTGGTACACATGTGCTTTCATATTGCAAATATCACTTATTGTATTAATAATCTTCCTAAACAGCTTATCAACAGGTGGCGCTATTGAAAGAACGGAATCAGAATCATAGAAATATGCTGCAATTTATAGCCTCTTTTTATGCACCACAAATCCACAATAATGAATAAATAAATAAATACAAACCTACTGTCCAGAGGATATCTCAATTAAATCTGATTGTTGGGACCCTGTTTCATAAAATGCTAGCAATTGTGGTAAGTGTCAAATTATTGTAACTACCATGGCAACAACTGCATGCTCTATGCTGATTGGCTGTTATACGTGTTATCGTAATTGGACATTAACAACAATTTGAACAGTTTCATGAAACGGAGTCAGTGTTTTGTGAGGACGATGACATAATTTTTTGTTTTCTCAATAGTAACCAATTTAAATCGCATTTATGATTTTGTTTTATGTCAAATTCATTATATTGAACAGCTATATAGATAGACTCCATAATCTATTGCAAACAAATGTCGACAGATCTAGTTAAATTGTTAACAATTCACAAAACTTACTTAGAACTCTAGCGGTTCTTACATATAACGCGTTGTATTTGTTTAAGCATGGAACACACATAACATATTTCGTTTTCCCGAAATTCTCTTTCGCTATAAAGATATGTATGATTGAAGTGTTCGGATTTGAAAGTCTATAGTGGAGACTTTCAACTGTGTACAAAGTCAGTGCAATGAGTTAACGAATATCACTTCGCATTTTCGCTCATTATCAGCTCATAATCATATGACATTCATTTACCAAGGAATTTTTACACATAACTCAGTGGACATCAACTTTGTTATCAACACTTCGTCAGTTTGTGCACATGTCAACAAACCCTGATAGCAGACTGACGTCTTTAAGACGTCATAAATTAGTTACTAAACATGTAAACACGTCGTACGTCGTATGAACGACATTAGTACGACGTCATTATGATGTCTTTCAAAGACTATGTTTGCCATTATAATGTGTGTCGCATGGAAGACCTTATTATGACGTCATTACGACAACTTTATTATGACGTCATTACGACGACGTACGCGGGTGCAATTTTACGTCTTATTGACGTAAAGTTATGTTGTCTTAAAGACGTAATACAATACGTAAATAAGACGTTATGTTTACCGGTTTCAGCTAGCCTATCAGGGAAGTTACTAGATCGTCGATCGCATTACGTCATACAATTATAGATATATCCTGAACATCACGAGTTGACATGCTGGATTGAATGCTTGAAAAGTAATCGCTGACTAGCAATAGTAATGCTTGTCACGGAAATGAGTGGATGTTGGTAGCATTAAAGTATTGTTGTACATGCCGCCACAACGAAGTGACCGGGGGGCATGTTCGGTTTGTCCGTCCGTCCCTTTCTCGTTCTCGCGATATCACAAGAAACGATTGACGGATTTCCACCAAACGTGGTACCTGTATTTGGACGGGAGCCAGAGATTTTTTTTTTTTTGTTGGGTTCGTTATTCCGAAGGTTCGCTATTCCTAAAATGAAATCGGGTTCGTTAATCCGAAAATAAATTTGGGTTTATTATAATGCTTTAATTTCATATAAAGAGATAAAACAAACTTAAATGTTTGATTGGTCTGGCCAAGGGAGGGAAAGTGGGAGGGGTATGCTTAATGCAGGCTGTAAATTAAATAAACAAAACACAAACTATAGTATTATAACAAACCCGATTTAATTTTCGGATTAACGAACCCTATTTTATTTTCGGACTAATGAACCTTCGGAATAACGAACCTTCGGAATAACGAACCCGATTTTTTTTCTCGGATAAACGAACCTTCGGAATAACGAACCCGATTTCGTTTTAGGAATAGAAAACCTTCGGAATAACGAACCCTCGGAATAACGAACCTTCAGAATAACGAACCTTCGGAATAACGAACCTTCGGAATAACGAACCTTCGGAATAACTGAACCTTCGGAATAACGAACCTTCGGGATAACGAACTGTAACCGATATTTCTATATGTGAAATACCCTATACACTATAATTATGTATGCTGATTTATACTACTTAAAGTGATCCGTGTAAAGTGTCAGATATTGCACAAAATGACATTTGAGACTTCAATCCTATATCAATATCATTGTAAAATACAATTAGAAGATTTGTGAAAGTTTGAAAGAAAACGTCCACTTTTTACCTGGTGAAAAAAAAAGAATTTTGAGTAACAAAGACGTGATTGATACAAAATGGTTTTTAGATACCCAGGGGGCAAACCACCATTTTTTGTAGGATTTCAGCTTTTGCCTGTTGTAAAAGGTTGGCCACCAAAAATGACTTCTAGGACATTCTAGGATCACAACCTAGGTGGACAACCTTGCGAACTAGCTACTGGAAGTCCACAGGATGAGTTTCAAGAAAACCACACCTAAAGCCTAGTGCCCACTTAACGATCTGGGCCTGGCGATCTAGAGCGATCTTGCCCGAATAGGAGCGATCCCCTGAGATCTGTGGTTAAGTCGCCAAGTGGGCACCAATGGCCGCACCAGATTGCTGTAACTCGCGTCCGCCAGGGTGGTGTCGGTTGCGGTCGCCGGGGTTTTGGACATGTTTAAAATTTTCGTTCTCGATCGCATGTCGGGCGGGATCGCACAAAAAAAGCCATTTGGGCAATTGTTCATATTTCCTGATATCACGAATTTTCAAAAATCTGGCGACCAGGTCGGTCTCGATCGCATTCGCGGCGATCTGGTGCGATCTGGTGCGGCCATTTGTGCCCACTTTGCGACTTAAAGGGGCCCTGCAACCCAAATGCATGTTGACCTCTGTTCATCTGTATTAGTGTACACATTCAATATTTGTAAACGGTTTGACCCAAATATGTTTTGTATATTTTTAAACATTTTATCATTTATTTGTCTTCATGTTGCTAAGCCCCACCTCCTAAAAAACCATCCAGAGCAAATTCTATTGTTGACCTGCAGTGACATCATTTGTCAATCACTGGTCAGCTACCATGAGATTAACAAAAGATGAAAGTACAAAAAGAACATCCACAGATTAGGCTAATCACAATAGCATCACACGGTTGAAAAGAATACCAACTCACACAACTTCAATTACAATAGCTGTTGCTATGTCTGAAGAAAAGCACTGTCTAAGCTATTGCATGGAGGTATGCAGGGCATGCTTTTGTGTGGATGTTCTTCTTGTACTTTCATCTTTTGTTAATCTCATGGTAGCTGACCAGTGATTGACAAATGATGTCACTGCAGGTCAACAATAGAATTTGCTCTGGAGGGTTTTTTAGGAGGTGGGGCTTAGCAACATGAAGACAAATAAATGATAAAATGTTTAAAAATATACAAAACATATTTGGGTCAAACCGTTTACAAATATTGAATGTGTACACTAATACAGATGAACAGAGGTCAACATGTATTTGGGTTGCAGGGCCCCTTTAACACAGATCTCAGGGGATCGCTCCTATTCGGACAAGATCGCATAGGGCTAGCGACCTTGGAATCATCAGTTCGCAGTGAGTCAGCCTAATTCCATTGTGTACGCGATCTTTTCAATTTGGCCTCCTTGGGGTCATAGCTTGGCCCCTATTTCCACCCATTGTCGAGGAATACAATAACGAGGAATTCACGCTTTTTTATTCTGAATTTGTTGGCGAGGCATGGCTAGCCGTTTGAACATTTATTTCCTTTTCTTGATATCAAGAGTTACCAACAGCAAATCATTTATTAATATCAACAATTCAAGAAAAATATCAAGAAAAGAATTCTTGATTCTTGCAGGGCGCCTTTGTAGAGCAGTTTCGCATAACTGAACATTGAATTCTTGATATCAAGAAACCATTTTCTGTTGCTAACCAATGACAATTCCTGATTTCAAAAATTCAACTCCTGGCATCAAGAAATCGAATTCTTGATATCAAGAAATCGAACTCTGGATATCAAGAAATCGAACTCTGGATATCATTAATTTATTTCATGATATCAATAATTTAATTATTGATATTTGAAAACAGAATTCCTGATATCAAGGATTGAATTCGTGATATCAGGAAATATGAACAATTGCCCAAATGGCTTTTTTTGTGCGATCCCGCCCGACATGCGATCGAGAACGAAAATTTTAAACATGTCCAAAACCTTGCGACCGCAACCGACACCACCCTTGCGGACGCGAGTTACAGCGATCTGGTGCGGCCATTGGTGCCCACTTTGCGACTTAACCACAGATCTCAGGGGATCGCTCCTATTCGGGCAAGATCGCTAGGCACAGATCGCAAGGTGGGCACTGGGTTTATTAAAAAAACTCGCAAAGCGTATTCTGATGTCAAGACAAGCAAGAGCGAACAATGCCTGGCTCTAATTCTCAACGATGCGCGCATGCGTGGAAATAGGGACAATAGGAAGTCGCCGTGAGATCGCATAGTGGGCACCGAAATGATCGCGTACGCAATGCGATCGGGCTGACTCGCGGCGAACTGGTGCGATTCACACCGAACTGAGATCGCTAGCAACTCGGGCTAGATCGCAAGCGCAGATCGCCTAATGGGCACTGGGCTTAATACACTAAATGGTGTTTTAGCCTTAGGGGTCATGAATACCCAGTCACACATCTTGAACAATTACACCACAAGTTAATACTGACAACCTAATCCATGATAGTCATTATTCAAATCTACAACAGTAAAGCGTAAACGCCAACAAAAAAAAATTAAACGACCTTACACTTGTCAAAGTTCAAAAGAAATTCTGAAATGTGATATTCATCACAAATGTATAGAAAAGTTTGATGTGAAATCAGTGACAAAGGATAATGAATTCCATTTCTGAGCACATTGTTAACACAGACACAAACCAATTTTTTTTTTTAATGGAAATCTCACTTATGACAGTCATTATTCAAACCTACTACTGTACATCATGAACACCAAAGCTTACATTTTCGTCATTTCTAAGCCAATGTTCACCCCCTAAACAAAATAAGTTTGCAAAGATTCGACACCAATGACAATACCGCAAGGAAGAAAAAAAAAAAGACATATCTGAAAATCGTGTACAATGTTCATGGGAGGGAAAGATACGGTTGGTTGGAACTGTGGTGGAATTGTGAATCTTAAAATAAACCCATACAACGACTGAATAACCATTACCAAGCATTGGCACTGGTTCCTAAATTTAGGAACCAGTGCACTCTAACACTGATTGCCCATTGACCAAAAAAATCATTCGGATGGCATATCTCGGCCAATACGTAACCTATTCCTTTGATTTTCGGTATTTGGACATTATTTGTTATGCTCTTTCTGAAAATGAAGTCCAAATTTGAGAATTCTAAAAAGAATGTTTATGACATCATTTATGACATCACACTTCACCACTCTATAATACCATCATGCCAGACAATGACTTCAGAATATGCATGAGGGGTGTCATCATTTTTTACTCAGTCGTTTAAAAATACTATGACGAATTCATTATAGATCAGAGTATACAGACTGTGACACTAAAGACATGAAAGAGTTCGAATTATGACTGATAAAGTTGTTCGAAGACATGATTTTTAGATTATCTATGGACGAGTCAATTTATGAGGGAGTGTACTTGGGCGTTCCATCATGGTCCAATGAAGGAAGTTCCGTTCACCGTATCCCGGTATGACAAACAAGTTTTGAGCAGCAAATATGAGTCTTCGTGTTTTTGTATAAGATACAACGAGCTCTCTTGAATAGCCGGGGCATGGCCTGCTAAAGAACATTAGACCCCGTTTACAGTGAGCAAAAGGCCAGGCCAGGCCGCGGCCAGGCCGCGGCCTGGCCCCGCACTGTAAACGCACCGGGGCCAATTGCGCGGCCAATTGCGAGGCCAAACTGGCCGCGCATTTGGACCAGCTCTGGTTGTATAAACTATCAACACTATTATTAGTGAATGCGTAGGTTAAACAGGTGGAAGTTGTACATGACAGGGGAAATGTGTTCGTGACGTTTAGAACGGGTAATAATTCGAGCAGATCCTACCCATTGTAGGCACTGAAGTCTTGAAAACTCAGTGTCAGGAAAACCGGCTAGAAGACTGTTGCAGAAGTCAAAATGGGATATGATGCAAGCGTGGACGAGTATTGATACTATCGGACCGATCTTCAGTGATCACCTGCGTTGGAAGAAGTAAGGTGTGTTTATTATTCACTGACTCATTGCTGGTAGGTGCACTAGGCATTGCAGTAGGGTACTGTTCCCACAATTTGTACTTTTGTCGAAAATTGTCAATCTAATTGTTTTTGTTTTATTTTTTAACAAGTATAGCGTTTCTCAGGGAAATTCATGTTAGATGGATTATCATTATAATATTAATAAATATTCAGTGACTTTACTTTCATATTTAGGATCGAAATCGCATTCAATATTTGAATATTATATTGGTTGTGGATGGATGGACGTTTACAAAGGGGGTTTGTAAAAACTATAGTTTAAACCATGGTCTACATTTATGGAGTGCTGCTCGTAGACAAGTAAAACAATTTATAATTTCTAATGATATGACTGTTAGTGCTTGCTAACCAGCAAATTTCACCATATGAGAAGACAAACATGTATTTGGTGCATTTAGTAAATGTGAACCATCAACACTGTTAACAAGTAAGGAGTTTACATCATTTCTCCATCAGTTAACAGTTCAACTGGCACTCCATAAATGTAGACCATGGTTTGTACAAACATCCTTTGTGAATCCGGGCCATAGAGTACAGAAGAAGTACAAATCAATGGTTCTAAATTGATTTGTGCTTTTGTTGGAGAGTTGGAGCTGGATGATTGCCTTCGTAGTATCCGCGAGGTCAGTTATGTATGGCTTGCCTGACATGGTTTACAACCATTACGAATAGCAATGATTATCAGTCGCGTCAAACCTCGGCACTCTATAAGAACTGGCAATTTAGTTTTAATAGTAAATTCAAAGCCAATGAAAAATGAGAATGTGGTTCTTTGAAAAGTTCAATCAAGCACACGGCACGAAGATATGATACAGGATTTAAATGAAGTAAGACGAAAAAAAAACATTTGTTTGGTTGTTTCTGTTTAGTCAAACTCTAAAAATGAGCAAAATATGTAATTTCTTTGTTTTCTGAATCCATGCGAATTATTATTTTAATAGGCTATTCTCGTTTTACTATTGTAATAGTTTATGCATTGTGTTCTGTGGCCAAGTGATGTATGTAGATGGTAGTCCAGAGCTAATATACAGGTATATCCCGTTTATAAAGGGACATAGACACTTACATTATGAGACAAACACATTACAAGTACGTTGCAAAGGCGGTTTATTTCCTTAGGGTTAGGGCTGATGACACTAATTTATTTTTTTTCTCACAGAAATCCACATATTCTAGTAGATACGATTAATATTGAGTTATTTAAGATTTCCCAGTGGATAAGAGCTAATAAATTATCTTTAAATTTTCAGAAAACTAAATTTATGCTTTTTAGTAAATCAATAGATTCTTTGCCCTCAAATATTGTTTTTGATAATAATGTATTGGAAAATGTGCCTTCTATTAAATTTTTGGGAGTAATTGTTGATAATAAACTTTCATGGAAATGTCACATTGATAGCATTTGTAAAACTATTTCGCGTAATATTGGAGTTATAAAACGGTTAAAAACTTGTCTCCCAATGAATTCTTTGTTTATGTTATACTCATCTTTAATATTGCCGTACTTAAACTATGGCCTTCTTGCTTGGGGGAACACGCATCAATCGTTTTTAGATAGGCTATTATTGTTACAAAAAAGGATTATTCGTATTATTTGTGATTCCACTGCACGCTCCCATACAGACCCTTTATTTTTTAATAATAAATTATTAAAAATTAATGACTTGTACTTATACCAATTGGGTCAATTTATGTATAAATATGATAATAATTCATTACCTTCAGCTTTTGATTTTATGTTTTTTAAAAATCAATCGGTTCATAATTACCCAACTAGACAGTCAAATGAATTTCATTTACCCCTTTTAAGAACTTTATTAGCTCAGAATACGTTTATTTATGATGGTCCTAAATTTTGGAACACTCTTGATATAGGTATGAAAAATGTACCTTCACTTAATTCTTTCAAAAGAAAACTTAAATTATATTTATTACAACGTTATGGTACTAGTTAACTTAATTGTTTGGTAATGAAAAAGGGTCATCGTAAAAACCTTTCATTATTATTATTGTTGCTTATTCTGGAAATTGCGCCGCTATTTTAATGAAATAATATTTCTTATTCTCTTAATTTGTATGAAATTTTTGTTTTTATTTTATTTTATACATTTTCTTTTAGTCTTGCAGGTCCATACCTTCTCATTCCATACCTTCTCAATCCATTCATATTTTCTATATTTTCATTATCTTTTGTACAGCATCTTCTTGTTCATGTATGCTTCCACAATGCGTCTTATTTGTTCATACATTCATGTTCTCTTCAGTAGTCTCCGTAGGCACAACACTATTTTGAATTCTTATCAAACAGTTTTGTAATAATTTTTTTTTTTTGTAATACTACACTGTATAATATTTGCTATCTTGTTTGTTTGTTTGTTTTTTTTTTCTTTCTATTATTCACAATTTTTCCGTATTTGATTTTTCGTATTTTTTTCCGTATTTGATACTTTCATTACTTTGTAAAACATTAATTTTTGAGGGATTCCACATTCTACAAGCCATGCTTTTTAGTGGATCCCTCCATTTTCACTTGAAATTTAAACATTCAGCAACATTCGTTTACTTTCTGTTTCCGCTTTTATGATATGATTATTTCTAAATGTCAAAATTGAATTGTACCTTATTTAAAAATCTAAAAATGTCGTAGTATCTTAATTCATTATATTTTAATCAATTATTATATCAACATACATTTTGATTGCCAATGTTTATAATTTATTGTTTATACTTTCACAAATGTTGTTGTGAATTATTCATTGTAAATATATGTACCTTCTTGTTGAAAATGAAATAAAATTGAACATTGAACATAGGGTTAGGGTTAGGGTTAGAGTTAACCATAACCCTAACCCTAATTACAATCAGGAAGTATTCCGTACTAGTAACATGCAATAGTGTTTCCCCCACTACAGTTCTAACTCGAATCATCATGACCTAATGACCTGACAAACTTGTAAGTTTCAAAGTTGGTTGTACTTCGTTTGAAACCATCTTTATAATATTTTTTGTAAACACAATAAACTACCCGTACTATTTTCATGATATTGTTATTTTACCCCGACTACAGTTCCCGACTAAAGTACTTTGTGAATTTGGTTTGATTTTGTTTGAAACCATCTTCTATATAAGACAACACAATCAGAAAGGATTCCGTACCAGTTACCTTATATTGTTTGTTTTTCCCGCCTGATACAGTTCCAACTCGAGTCATCATGGCAATATTAGATGATTGGTCGTCCCGCTTCCCCGTGGTACTGACGATATTCTTACATAGCTTCTCATTCATGGGAACGGTGAAAACCGTTGGTGTCTTTCTGGATGATATATCTGTGTCTCTGGAGACGACCTCTGCCGACATCGGGTTCGTTGTCGGACTGTACTCTGCGTGTTCTTACATACCCGGTACGTCTTCGCAATTTTTCTTTACCAAAAGCATTGCGATACAAATTTTAAAAACGCGCAAAGTCACTTTCTTGCAGGTGTCGATCTATCACCGTACTTTCTAGGTCTCCGTATTCTGTTCTTGACCTGAAAGAAAATCTTTGTAACTGAAAGGGATCTAGTAACATTGTCCAAATCCTCAAAATCCAATTGGAATCCTAGCGGTTCCCTCATACCTCGTTGTATTTGTATTAACAATAGAAGATTGGGACAGGTTTTTTTTTTCGAATTTTCTTTTCGTTAAAAAGATATATAAGATTAAAGTGTTCAGATGTTAAACTATATCCACTGGATAGTCGTAACCGAGTACAAAATTAGTGCAATCAGTAAGTGAATATCCCATTTTTGCTCATTTTGAATCATTACTTGGCCATATAACGTCTATTTAACTTGTCACACAATACCCATTGGACATATCAGATGACAACAATATACATTGTGTAAACCATTCATCACTTTTTGCACATGCGAACACAGTCTGTTACTAGATCCCTTTAATACAAAAAAGGCTTTGAAGTTAAAAAATAAATCCTATCATTTAAAATGCCTGAATCTTGAATTGTATATTAACGGTACGGATAATGAATGTATTGTTCAATTCCGTTTTGTATGATTATTCTCGACAGGGATTCCAGTATCAATTTGGTCGCAAATAAATTGTTTCATTATCATGTTTACAGTGCCAATCGCAGCTGCAATCTACCAACGGTACAACAGACCGCGGTTCATGTTCGTGTTCGGGGCATTCATGATGTCCTCTGGGATCATCTTATCCGCATTTGCATCTTCCAAGATGTTTCTGGCAATCATGTTGTCAGTATCAGGTATGGTTAAAACTGCTATATTCATTTTGTTCTTCATAGTTAGTTTGTTTAATATTATACACCCATTCCAGACCGATGTGGTCGAACTTGCCTATCTCGCATTAGCTTAGACCCCGTTTACAGTGAAAAAAAAAGCGGGGCCGAGCCGCGGCTCGGCCGCGGCTCGGCCCCGTTTTTTTCACTGTAAACGCTCAAAAGGCCAAATGCGGGGCCAAAAGTGGCCGCGCATTTGGCCCCGCTCTGGAGGTTGTCTCGGCCGCGGCCGAGCCGCGGCTCGGCCCCGCTTTTTCTCACTGTAAACGCACGCAGGGCCAAATGCGGTACCAAATTGGGAAAACAATTCATTGCAAATAACGCGCCTTTGTACTATGACCCCGGCGCGCCCCCAAAATAATGGTTTGTTTACATGCAGAGCGCCACTACAAAATTGGGGGGGGGGGCGAGTACCGCAATTTAGGCCGCGGCCGAGCCGCGGCTCGGCCCGGCCCGGCCCTGCACTGTAAACGGGGTCTAGGTCAACCAACAGCGTACGAGCTTGCAACTGTAGTGGACACTGTCCTCCTTGATCTTCGTTCGCGAAGTTTAGCCGATGATGATGATGATGATGATGAAGAGGCTTGATTGTCCCTTTTAAATACTATGTACCCCTCTCAATGTTCCTGGTCCCTTAAATACGTTGGATAAAATGCATACGTTCAAGTATAGAGGATTACATTTCCGAAATAGTTTTAGTCATGTATGCACTTCCTGTTTTGTGTGTCTAAGTATAGTTACATGTACGTAACACCGCCAGTCACACCGCCAAACCGAACCCAAACCGACACCAGACCGAATAGAACAATTCGGGGACGTTCGGGGTGGTGTCGGTTTGGTGTCGGTCTCTTTTGGTGTGACTGCTAACCCCAGTTCGGGCTTTTGTCGGTGCCCGATAAAGCGGATATTTGTACTTTAGTTCGGTCTGGTGTCGGTTTGGATTCGGTTTGGCGGTGTGACTGCTACATTATCAACTCATTCCCATACGTATGCTATACATGTATTGTAATGTACATTTTTGGTGAGTATAACAATTATTGACCGTTATTGTAAACGAAGCAACTTTTAAATTACAACTGCATCACTGTAAAATTATCCCATTTCGTATACCAATTATTTATTTTTACACCAGGAATTGGAAGGTGCGCATCTTACGTCCCCTCCTTGATGATACTCAACAAGATCGCAGGAGATGACTTCAACATCCTGTTAGGTTTGGCGTTAGTTGGGGGCGGTATGGGCATAGCAGTTATACCTGTGGTATCTGAGGTATTGTGTCTAACGTACGGATGGAGAGGTGGCATGCTAGTCTTCGGCAGTTTGATGGCGAACATCATCCCTTGTAGCCTGGCTATCAATGTAAACCAAAAGCGACGTGATGATATAGCGTGCCAGGGAACAACCTTGGCCAAATGCTCACAGCATGATGACAATCACAGTTCTCTTCAATTACAAGAAGGCGAATTTCTCTTAAAGAAGTGTCCAGAGGTTAGTGATGATGAGATCGACACAGAAACTAACCTGGCTAGGGACAGCAAACATGTTGCCGAACAGTTAGGGTCATTGCGAGCTGGTAGGGACGAAGTATGTTGGCCTACCACTGAAGACACGACGCGATCAACGTCTGCCGTGGAAGGGAGGGAAATGGTAGGAGTAAGCAATTTTCAAGAGATGCAAAGTTCTTCTCTGGACATGCTGGATAGAAAACAAGAGGACGTTATGATAGGAACGTCACGGTCAGCAGACGAATGCGTGAAACTGCATGAGGGAAGTGCAAGTGTTGACGATGATCACTTCGTACTGAACGAAAAGGCAGATTCGTCCGATAGAGAAGACAGGGCTGACGTCAGTCAAGAAGACATCGTTCAGCGTTTACATGGTGGAAATGAAGATAAATCGTCTCACAGAGGAAACACGAAAGGGAAATTTACTTCGAACAATATAACAGCTTACATATTCTCCCAAATGCGCGAATCGATCTTTTTCCAGGATCCGTTCTTGATCTTGCTGCTAGTTTCAGGATTCTTTGAAGCAATAACTTGCGTCGGCTGGCACTCCTTTCTTATCCCTCTAGCCAACCAGAGGGCCTTTGGTATGGAAGGTATTGCCATGGTAACTGGCTTCGCTGCCGCGGGCAACATAGCGGGTCGCTTTTCAAGCGGGATTTTAACGCATAGGCTTCTCAGACCGGCTACAGTGTATCTCGCGTTAACATTTCTGAACGTTCTGGCACTGGTTTGCAACGCCCGCTTCCAGAATATCTACGTCATGGCCGCGACATCATTCGTGAACGCCTGGGTGATTGGCGGTCGAGCTGTCCTGGTCTTTATCATTTGCCGTGAAATGACCACTTCACCGGAAATGTTCTCGAGTGGATACGCTGCTTTCGAGATTTGCTACGGGAGCGGGAGCCTCATCGGCGGCTATCTAGCAGGTAAGATCGAACGACAAAGATATACTTTAATTTCCTTAATGTTTTAATATAATCTTTATCTTACCACCCCCCCCCCCCCCTCACCTCCCCAATTATCGAAAAACTTGTCCCCTCTTTTGTCCCCATATTGGTTGAATGTTGTTACACCACTAATCATGCGGTATCTACTTAGGATCATCAAAATATCAAACATTCATCATGGTTGTTAGCATTGTAAGTGATCAGAGTAACTTCCAATGTTTTTCAAAGAAGTTTGGAGGTAATATTGTGACGCAACGATGTACCGTTGACCGTATCATATAAGGCGTTATATATATTATAGTCCAATCTGTGAATAGTGACCACCTAAGGGAAACAAGAAAAGTGGCCACTGTAGACAGGTTATGTAAGTTTGTTTTTTTCTCTGCAGAGGATCACTTTGGGTAGGCACTATATAAGCAGGTAAGCTTTACAAACATTTTGTTTTGTTTTCACCTACTGTGTCCAGGACTTATGGGGGATTTATTCTCGGACTTTGCCGCATCCTTCAATTTCCTGGCTGCTGTCGATGTCCTGGTATTCTTATCCATGATACCAATCAAGCTTAGGGGTTCTACCCACTCCAGGAAACATGACACAAGTGGATCTGATGAAGACTGAGCATGAGTAAATATACATCGAATCAAGGAGAGTTTGTAAACACTATCATCCGAAGTACGACTAAGGATCTGAACTATACTACATGCTTTATCTTGGTCTAGTTCAGATACGCAGTAGTTCGTCGGATCTTTGTGTACAGTGTGTCTAAAAAAGAATGGTACAGTTGGAAAATATTGTTTACGGTATGAAGGTAATACAAAATATAATTTTGGTGTCATATTAAAGGGATCTAGTAACTTTGTTGAGATGTGCAAAAACTGATGAATGGTTGATGCAATGTATACTGTTGTTATCTCATATGTCCTCAGGGTATTGTGTGAAAATTTCAGGTCAAATGGACAATGTATGGCCAAGTAATGAGCGAAAATGCAAAGTGATATTGGGTGATATTCACCAACTCACTGCATTCACTTTGTACAGGGATGAAAATCTCGCCCGGAGATTTTCTTATCTAAATACTTCAATCATACATATCTTTGTAATGAAAGGGAAATTTGAAAAACCGAAAGCTGTCCCATGATTTTATTGTTAATACGAATACAACAAGGTATAAAGGAACCGCTAGAATTACAATTTTATTTTGAGGATTTGGACAATGTTACTAAGTCCCTTTAAGGAACGATAATCGGGCCTCCTGATAGTTTTTATTTCAGCTTAATTGGGTTTGTCTGTCGTTTATTTGCAAAATATCAAAATCCACTTTGTGCCATACGTTCTGTGCATTATATGAATTACCAAAATTATACAAGGAGCATCTGAAAACACAACTCTTCCCCTTTAATATGCTACCAAAAACCAAACGATTTTTCATATTATCATATTTTAATAAATGTTTTCCTAACTGTACTATTCTTTTGTAGACATACTGTATATAGTGTGCCGTACTCTTTATTCCGGGATAAGGGAACCAGAAACTGAAGAACTTGTATACAAGATTCTCGTGACATCCCCTCACACATGGGGACCCTTACAGTATGTTTTATACATACCATTACTAAGACGAGGGCTTCTCATTTCAGGAAACCTATATAGGAAATGAAAATGACCGTAAAAGTAATAATATCAAGGAGATCTATATAGAAATATTGTCCAATTCCACAAAACTTAATCAGAACTTGTATTCGTATTACCAACAGAAGCATGGAACAGGTTTCGGGGTCTTTTTTTCAAATTTCCCTTTCGTTAAAGTGAAGTGTCACTTTGTCAAGTGAGGTGTATAGAATATTATGGTAATTTCAAGTTTGTCGTCATAAAATTCGTATGTTTTACCCATAAATCATATATTCTTCATGATTAAACAGTGGTTTTCACTACATATATTCTTTATTTTATATTCTTTATTGTATTGTTTTGTTGTTTTATTTTATATCTAACTACAATTTAACTATTTTGACCCCCAAAACAAACATCTAAAATGTAAACAAGACCAAATAACACAAAAGGCTAGTGACGTCATTGCAGGTGGAAATAGACATCATCCGTAGCCGAAATTCAGCCTGCAGTGACGTCATTTGGCCACGCCCCTGTGATCTGAATTTTATGGGGCGGGGCTTCGCAAGTCACGGAATGCTTTTTTAAGTGGTGTCATTATATGTTATTTTTTAGTACAAAGTACGAATTCATGCTGGAATAATGACCAATGATGAACATTAAATGTAATAATAAAGTTATACAATTAATTGGATAGCCGGGGCACTTGGATGGTTTTTATTGCATTTGTTTATTTCTATAAATCTGCCATACACACCACTACATTTCGTGCCATGTGAACTTCGTTATTGTTGTTTTGGGGAAATACGATACTGACAGATTTTAATGCAAAATCATTTTAATTCATTAGATTGAAAATGTAATTTAAAGCCTAATTACGGCGAGACAGACACTGTGAGCTGTTCATGTGCATAATAAATGTTCATTTGAATATTGTTTAAGATATTCATGAAAGTTTTTAAATGGTAAAATACTTTTCATGAAAACATTCTTCCGATATGAGTTTGTCGTTCTCGAGATTCATCTTATTAGATGTCACTAAACCGTTGCTTGATATATCGGTGCATGAGGTTTTGAAGGAAAAAAAACATGTCCTATCAAATTGATTTAGCTGACGTGTAGAACATGAGGCATATAAACGACTACTCACTAAAAAGAAACGCAAGCTTAACTTAGTTGTAGGTCGCCATGTTTTAAAACGTAGTATTCATAATTAGCATAATTTTATAGGGAATCTGATGATAAAACAGACTATTGAACTTATTTTGGGAAAGACCACGTTATATTTGGAAGCGGGTGTGTACACCAAAACCCCCAAAACCCATCGTTCTATAAAGCGTTGATGCCCAAAGCAAACACACCTTAAAACATATTTATTTTAACACAAATTTACGTTCGATTCAGATTCATATTCTTCTACTGCCCCGCCCCCCCTTTCAATTCACGTTAGCATCAACTTCTGGATAAGGCAACGATTGTATATAGTTCGATGTCGAATGATATCTGCAGTAAATATCAAGAGGATAAAGGTCAACGTTGGACAATAATGTTCGCACTAATGCAATAATGCAATAATGTTCATCTATGTTGTCACTACATAATAATAGAGCCGTGGTAATAATACATTATTGATTGATGGTGCACGTATATCTTATCAACTCAAACACCACTTTTCTCCATTGAATGAATATTCCTTTAGGCGGTATATAAAGCTCATTGTTTGGCTTTTTATATTGCTCCTAATGCTAGCTCCACGTACTACACTGAGTGCTGTTAGTAGCGACACACATTCAAGTCGTTGTATTCACTCAAAATATACTCTAACAGGCGTTCGAGGAATTCCATTTCTATTCCCGTAGTATATCGTTTTTATCTCCAACATAATATTACAATCTAATGTACGGTATTATAAAACATCATGAATAAATATATGCATAATTTTAATAACTATATCAATTAATATAATTGTTGGGCACTGCCATGGTGATCAAACATAAGCAAACGCACTCACTCACGCGCGTACGCAGACACATACACACGCACAAGAAACATTGTACACTAACAGATACACATACATACAACATAGGGGTGGGGTGGTGAATATTTCATCAGATTAAACCCGGGGGAGGGGAAAGGGGAACTACATCATACAGCATGGCAGGTGTTTCATGCGCCGCGGACACCCATTTTCAGCCCAACAGTTCCATTGCTACGAATGTTGCAGAGTGAAGTATATCACAGCACTATGTAATATCTGCCATAATCATGATAATTAGACTTTCATGCTAAAATCCACTATTTCAAATCGTGTATTCGCGTAGAATGTGTAAATTTTGGGCCATGTGTGTGTGTGTGTGTGTCATGGTAGGCAGTGGTGTATATTTCTACTAATAGGAACATGCCCCCCCCCCCCCCCCCCCCCCCCCCCCACCACCACCACCACCATCAATCAACACTACGCCATTGCGGTAATATGTCTATTAATACATAAGATATTTCTTTTAAAATAGACCTGGAATAAAGATTTAACATTCTTTTCATTTAGAAAGAGTGTTTCTAGTTTCTCGTGTTTCTAGGTGGTCTAGCGGGCATGCAGTCGCCTGTCGTCTATATCGGCCCGGGTTCGGAATCTAAACTGTACTGCGTCTTTCTGATGGTGGGTGACATGGTGACATGTATATAAGCACCTATTACACAGAAGGCACACGGTAAAATACTGAAGGGATGACAAAAAAATACACGGTAATATATTGTTTAGATGTTGTCACCTATCACCTGGGTGACGAGGTACTCAGTAAAGTACCGTCTGAGAGGTTAGGGTTAGGGTTAGGGTTAGGGTTAGGGATAGGATCACTGTACAGATTATCCCACCGTGTCCATCAGATTACAGAAGATGTCATCCCTTCAGTATTTTACCGTGTGCCTTTCTTTTTTTTTACGGTGGCTTACTGTGTGCTTTTTGTGAATCGGGTGATATAAGAGCGGCCGGATCGGTTCTGAACAGGGGGTATTTAAAGTCAATATACACGAGTACCCCCCCCCCCTCCGGGCTAAGACCCGTTCATGAAACAAGCCCCTGCTGGAGTGTGATGATCAACGGGCTCTTGAACGTGACATTATTTGTCGCCATCTAGCGATGTGCATTCACCCATAAAATATAATCGGGGATTTTTTAGCTTATCACGTGATATTTTAATTTGTATACTTTACACACTGAAATTAAATAGCGGTATAATCTCCTACTGTGTCCGTTTGTTCTTACAATCTTCTATGTTAAATAGCTGTTGGAATTACAACATAATACAGGAAGGTGTCATCACTTTTAGCCGAAAACCCAAGTGTTGAAGGTAAGAATATTGTTATTAAATGTATATTGCAGTTATAATATTGTAACGGTAGCTTGTATACACAAACATATTAAACGAATTATATATCGAAATGTATGGTACAGTAGCAATACGGTAGCAGGGGGGGGGGGGGGGGGGGGGGGAACATGGCTTCAAAGGTAACATATTTTGTGATTATAGCAATATGTGTCCCACAATGTGCGAAAATAACCATTCGCCGCGTACGAAATGGTGGAAGGTAACACTGTGAATCAATATAACATATTGGACATAGTCTGTGTATATTGACATGAATGTTCACTGCCTGACCATGCTGACGTTGTGGCTTGTGGATTATCCGCCAGCCACTCCCAAAATTGTGATTTGAGGTTAAACATAATACAGTATCAGAGTATGGGTATCTTATATGGGAAATGTTTCCCCTCACTACCCAATTAGACACAGATATTAATGTTATTGTCAAAATGATTCTTTGCTCAGTTTTCATTCACATGTACATGATGTGTATTATAATGATATCACTAGTCAGTCTCCGTATGCCATGTATGTTTGAAATAATTATTATAACATAGCAATTTGGGATAACACATATTTGGATAAGGTTGTTCAAAGAAATGGACTTTAGAATGTAATGGTTGTAACCTGGGGCACAAAAGGGAGACACCATTATGGGCTTGTCCAACTGGAAAGGTATATAATACGTTTGTGAAAGCAATAATTATGCAAATGTTGGCCATGTTATGATTTATGTAAGCAACTTCCTTCCTTGAAGACTATAATGGTCATTACCACGCACATATAGTTTCATATCTTAAAGGGATAGTTGAGTTTTGGTAAAGAGAGTATAGTTTTGGTCAAACAGAATGTTAGTAACCAAAACCTGCACTATTACATTACAAACTAGTAGTTATAACTCCACCATGCTCGAAAGGAATAACAAAATTACAAACCACTAAGTAAAAAGCATGTTATCATTTAGAATGAGCCGTTACAACTCAAGAGGGCGCTCTGTAAAAAAAAGTAATTGGTTTCAACAATTTTTAAATAAAATATTGTGCATGTGATGTTTTGTTGAAATAGTGATTAGAAAGAGAGATAATCAACAACTATTTAAACACCTCCTTTGTACATTTTTGAAAAGAGGAAGCATTTAAAAACAAAATTTAATGTCTGGTTCAAAATTGTTGAATTATTGTGGGGCTCCACAAATATAGGTTTTCTCGGCTAATTTCGTAAGCTTCTCATTCGTTTTGATAAGCGTGTCATTCAATTTCGCGAAATTGAGCTGAAGGCTTGCAATTATGGTTCAAAATTGCATTTTGTTCATACGATTTAGCTCTTCGGTCAAGTAATTTACCACTTTTAGCATTCAACTTAAAAACACGCTATTTGCATTCAATTTCGCCAACGGATTTCACGGAAGGCGGTATTACATAATTACAAATTTTCTCGCTTTAAAATGAATAACAATGTTACGAAATAGAAACACGTTTTAAATCGAATGAAAAAAATGTTTTCGAATCATTGTTTTTATGAATTCGAATGCTAAAAAACGAATTTGAACTGCAAAATACAACTGTGGTGATAAAATCGGCGAAATTGAATGCACACAAAATGAATTCGTGTGGCCAACTTACGAAATTGACCGAGATAGTATCCTATATTACAAATGGTTACGTTTATTGATATTTCAGCTGTTTCTGAACTTATTTTGATTAAATAAAGTTTATTTTGTCATTAAAATTGTATGCTCTTTCAAATGTTACACTCAGTTTTTCATTATCTCAAAAACAAATTGGTTTGTGTAGCGCCCTCTATACCAAACCTCAACTATACCTTTAGTATCGTAATAGTATGTTGGCATGTACGTAGTTATACCTGGTAAAGGGGGCACATGACCCACACCCCCCCCCCCCCCCCCTCCACACTCACACACACACACACACACACACACACACACACACACACACACACACACACACACACACACACACACACAGGTGAAAACCTGAGGCCCTAATATTGCAAGGCCCCCCCCCCCCTCCCCCCCCCCCACTCGAAATTAATGTGTAAAGTACCGTAATCTACACAAATGTACGTTCATAAGTTGTAATTTATGATCAACATAATTTATAACGGTGTCGTGTGGTCCACGCACTATTTAGCCTTGCAGCCTGTGTGTTTTGTCTGTAACTGGTCACCCTAATTACATGTAATTAATTATGATTAATTGAATATACATTATACTTATTTAGAAACATATGTACAATAACCTTGTCATTTTTTATTATGTAATGTTCTTTATGTGTATACACTGCTTGTATAGTGTTATACTTTTGTTTTACGAAATAAAATCTATTCAACAGAAGAATACTACATTGCCACTGAACACCGATCCGTATCACCTTTGACCCGTGTGTAACCCATTGCCCTCGGAATTACATAGATGATGGCAGGGTTCATCAGCGACGAAGAGTTGGACCAGTTGACGGAGCGGTTGGGGAACAATACCAAACTGCGCACACTCGGTACTCACCTGAAGATGAAAAGAGCAGATATCGACATGTATCTCGAGCTGAACTATTCCGGCGGAAAAATTACCTCCAAAGGAACAGGTGAACTCTTAGGAAAATGGGCAGATGGGTATACACCAAAGAACCAACAACGCAGTGTGTTACAGGACGCCCTGAAGAAAGCTGGTCTTGCGGCGATTGCCGAGGAGATACTTGGGAATGGTGAGTAGGTGAGCATCGTAGTTTCTTCCGAGAAGCACAGACTACAATAAAACATTGTTCATTGAAGAAGCTTTGGAAGATATTCACATTTGGAAAGGGGACACACATTAGGTTGTATAACAATTAAATCCAGTCGACGCAGGGTTGTTTATTTACTTTTATTTCTTTGCTGCGCAACAAGTATGGACTCAAAGGGGTAGTACAGTTTTGGTAAGGCTGAACTTTAGTAACCAAAACCTGCACAGTAACATTACAAACTAATATTTATAACCCCACCATGCTCGAAAGGTTTACACAAATAAAAACGACTAAGTGAAAAGCCTGTTTTCATTCAAAAAGCGTCATTTAAACACAAGAGGGCGCTTTCTAGTAAGGCATTGGTTTCAACCATTTTTCATACAAAATTATGCATGTGATGTTTTGTTGAAATAATGATTAAATAGAGAGATCACCAACAACTATTAAAAACCGCTTTTTTATTTTGAAAAAGTGTAAGGATTTTTTTTTTTTTTTTTAAATCATCGTATTTATTTGGGGCCCTAATAAATACGATCGGATATATTTATTGATATTTCAGCCCTTTCTGAACCGATTTTGACCAAATAAAGTTTATTCTGCCATTAAAATTTGCATGTTCTTTCAGATTCGACACTCAGTTTTGTATTACCTCACGAACAAATTGTGTTGTGCAGCGCCCTCTTTACCAAAACTGAACTACCCCTTTAATCATTTTAAACAACAGTGTAAATACAAGTGTTTAATTTTACCTTCAGACAATGATTTTGGTCGATAAGATTTCCTATCATAATAGTGAATATGGTTTATATTTCCATCATTTGCAGATTCGCCTTCAAAAGTGGACACCAGCGGCACCGCCGGAAACAGAGCTGGAAGTATGTTTTATCATAAATTGTTGATAACTGATTTCCAAAATCACTCTGCCAGTTTAAAAACAAGTATTATATTCATAGAAGCAAGCCGAAATAAGTATCACTATGAAATATAACCACACGAGGTAAATCCATTGTGTCATAGAACATTATGCCAGTTCCACCAAAGTGCATCTATGCTATCTTTGAAATGTTATGCATGAATATTAAAAAGATACTCTAATATATTTTAAGATTGTAAAGAAACTGTAAAATCGTCAGAAGACTGAAGACTAAAAAATCAGGTCTCAAAACAAACAAGCCAATGAAATAAATATGAAACAAATACAATCGTAAGCATTATTTCCAAATCGTGCTCCCACAAGAAAATTATTACAAATTATTACGTATTCTTTGCACTTGCAAAATGTTGATATTGTATTTTAAAGTGTTTAATATCTCGCCTCTTGTTTTCCCTCTCTCTCCACCCCCCCCCCCCCCCCCCCTCCCCCCTCTCTCTCTCTCTCCCTATCTCTCTTTCCCTCGATCTTTTGTATCCAAATCACAACAGGCTCTGGCTCTGGGATCAATCAGTCAGGAACGACCATCAATGTCAATATCGCGGGTGGTACTACCGCTGGAAATATCACCATCACTGGTCAACAGGCCAACATCAATAAATAGGCCTTAATCGTCACACTACCATAAATGTACGAGGCGAGGGATTGGGGCAGGAGGCTTGGCTGGTATTCGATTAAATACTTATAGATTAAGAAAGAAATTTAATTAGCATTTTCTAGTCTGAGAACTAGACTTTTTGACTTATACTTCAGTAAAAACAAAATCGAAATGTAATATTTGAGGACATTATGACATCAACATCTTTGTAAGATTTTCAATTGATGAATTAATCAAATCTCAATTACTTACTAAGGTTTAATTTTGACTTAAGTATGATTAACAGCCCTGGAGCCTTCCTGGATTTTGAAAACGGTCATATTCGGGCAAAATCATACGTACCTTTGGGGAAGAATCAAAGTTTAAAGAGGACATTTCAAACATTTGAGTCCACCTATAGATCTGTTCAAATATCGATGTATTTTATGTGCTAATTTGACATGATGTGACCTTTGAGTGAAGAAAAAAAAGACATTTCCATTATTTAGGAATACAAAATAATTAAAAAAGGGATGCATAAGTATCTATAACTCGGGTTAGATTTTGCCATATGGCTTATTTCATTACAGAAATGTTTTCGGGCGTAACAAGGACATATAAAAAATATAAGTAAAGAATATAAAAAAGAAGTTGTGTTAAACAGTCAGCTAATTTTACCAGAAAAGATACCAGAAAAAAAGAAGCATTGCTCAAAAATTGTCCCTGTTTAGTCATATATGTACCATTTTGAATATGGTTTCTGTTTATCCTACCAGTAGACACCCGGTAATTAAAAAGGGTGCTCAGTGTATTGATACAGAAAAACATCCGCATGCAATTTTTTAAAAAGGTGATGAACTGAATTATGTTTTACAATCAAATAAAAAACATTATATGAGGAATTACTTAATTCAACTTATTCAAATGATATATATTAGCATAATTAAATTGAAAGGCATGTTGAATTAGAATAACAAAACAAACGAGTTTAATTTATTGACCTTATTGTCAAAATGGAAATGTATTGAGTAGGGCAAGAGAATAACATCAGGACAAAATATAAGCAAGACACGCAAAATAATTTCGCACCCTAACATAAAGCATTTGGTTATATCCAAGTCATGACGAACTAGGACTAATATCACTAAACTGTATGTAATATTTATATAACATAGAATACAATTGTGTGAACTAAAATGTATAATTATAGGAACATGATTAATAGAAAAATTATTGTTACAAATTAATAAGATTTGGAATCGAGTCAATTCGTACACCTCCCCGTGGAAAGGCCCATAAGCATTTTTGATGGTTCCCAAGACATGTTGAATGCTCAGGGGTTTCGCATTTGTTAACTCAGATGATCTATTCAGGTATATTACTGTATATGACCAAACTGTATTAGAATAAAAAGTTGACGAAACAATACTACACTAAACTGAAATAAATACATTCCCCATTGTGTATATATCGGTTCGTGTGTTTTCATCCCGTTATTATGCGATTATATGATAATACTGGTGTATATTCTTTGTTAATACTATCACATTTTACAGTTTACATTTTAACCCTTTTTATACTGTCTTGTATTATTGGAGGTGGTTACAATTAAAACGTGTCTTTGGTTTTTGAAAATCTCGTATAAGCTGTGTTTTTATTTGACTTATTTAAGCTTATCGACTAAATCATTCCCAATCAAAATGCTTAAATTGAAGTTAAGAATATGATTAAGAAACAAAATCCCAAAGAGATGAATAATTCTAAGCCGTAACAGAGAAGTACATAAAATCGTTTTCAGCATACACCCTCTGGTATCAGAAGTGTGGATAGATAGATAGATAGATAGATAGATAGATATATCGTGTTTTTTATTGAACACATAAAATAAAGTGCCTTGTGCACAACAACAAAATATATATAAACATACATACATACAAATATTAAAACATTAACATACAAATATTACTTAACATCAAAATACAACAAAGTGATTTATATTTATACTTGTATTTGGCAAGATAAGTACAAAAATGGTAGCCCGAAAATTTAATTATTATAATATATTATTTATATCATCATTTAATTTTAATTTTGATCTAAACATAAAGAACAAATTAACAAATTTACTCTTTTCTCATCGACTTACTTATATTTAATAATTGAATATAAAATCAAACAAAGTGTAAATTAATACAGTTTATCTTTAACAATTACAACAATTAGCAGCACAAAAGTGCGGTCAGAGCATAAAGACATATCAATATTATTATAATATGACGTCATGGTGGCATAGAAAGAGTTATTATTAAAGGGTATTCAATCACACAATTGATTGTATATATTATATTCTTAACATAAATTAAATTTATCGTATTGAGCAACAAATACATGTAGATCTAATTATTAAATGTGATATTAAAAAAGTACATAAATACAAAGTATATTCAATTGAAATTGAGTAATTAGATAAGTTTTAATTTATAATATATTCATAACATTAATTAAATTTATCGTATTCCATAACAAATAGGTAAGTACAAAGACGTTCTTCGGTTGTCTCGCGAAGGTAAATGCAAAGATAACTGCACAGTTATCTTTGCATTTACCTTCGCGAGACAACCGAAGAACCTCTTTGTATTCACTACCGCGATGAATATCTTTAGAGTTATTAAATACTAAGACATTAATACAAAGTATTTCCAATTGAAATTGAGTAATTGAATAAGATTTATTTTATATTATATTCTCAACACAAATTAAATTTAAAGTTTTCAATAACAAATACAATGTTCATTTATACAAAGTATCTTCAATCGAAATTGAGTAATTGAATAAGTTGTATTGTATAATATATTCATAACATAAATTAAATTTATCGCATTCCATAACAAATACAAAGTACATCAATACAAAGTATCTTCAATCGAAATTGAGTAATTGAATAAGTTTTATTTTATATTATATTCTTACATTATATTGAATTTATTGCATTCAATAACAAATACAAAGTACATTCATGCAATGTATCTTCTCTGTTACGGCTTAGAGCTATTTCGTGGGCATACGTATTATAAGCATAAGTATTATGTATGTAAGTAGAACATTATACATTTAGACCAAAATTAAACCGTCCACGAGAATACCAAAATTAAGTCGATCATTTAAATTTAACCAAACGGTTAAAGGGGTAGTTCAGTTTTGGTATAGAGGGCGCTGCACGAAATATTTTTGTTTGTGAGCTAATGAAAAAGTGAGTGTACAATATGAAAGAGCATGCAATTTTAATGACAGAATAAACTTTTTAAAATCAAAATCGGTTCAAAAACGGCTGAAATATCAATAAATATATCCGATCGGAATAAATCTGGGGCCCCAGATTGATTCGAGAATTTAAAAAATGCTTAAAAGAGGTATTTATATAGTTGTTGATGATTTCTCCATTTGATCATTATTTCAACAAAACATGACATGCATAATTTTTTAAAACCAACGCTTTTTTTTTAGAGAGCGCCCTTTTGTGTTTTAATGGCTCTTTTTGGATGATAACATGCTTTTTACTTAGTCGTTTGAGATGTTCTATACCTTTCGAGCATGGTGGAGTTATAGCTAAAAGTTTGTAATGTTATTATGCAGGTGAAAATCATGATGTAAAACAACACGATTTAGCCCGGTTATTCGTGGTATTTAAATACAATGTGTGCGGGAGAAGATAAATTGGGTTTGTGAGCCGCAATTTATTGTGGATAGCATACCCGTAGAAACCCGCTGTGAAGCACCTATCGATGTCTTGTTTTTAAAGAGCGCTCTCAAACTCCGAAAGAGAGACATTATTCACGAATGCAAATGATGGTCATGAATAATTGAATATTCATGAGAATAATAACGAAGGTGAATCTCATGAAAAGGCCGCCTAAAATAGACAATGTGACTGTGTTTGATATGGGGTGTGTATAGGGGATCCCACCCCCATGAAGCTCTTGTCCCCGTTGTTAGTGAGGATTCAAATAGATGAATCAACTCACAGGACAGGAACAAACATGAGAGGACAATTTGTAATGAAGGTATACAGGATATCTTCAATGCAGACAATCACAGTAAAGCGTTCAATATACGCCTACATGATCACTACTTTCAACGTTCTTGCCCCCCCCCCGTTCGTCACGTAAACGTTTACCACCCTACACCACTCTGGGTTGCATTAATTCAGCCACTGGTGGCCTAGATGTATGTGTGTATATTGTTTCAATACAATGGTTTCCAGTTGTTCGGTTTAAAGACTCAGGGAAAAAGGTAAATGGGGTATTTGTAACGGTATTATAAGCTTTGTTTGTACGTCACAAATTGTTATTGTTCCATGCAGACCTTAAATTCGACGTTGTCAATGACAACCTGCTCCTTCGGTAACACTTTATGCCATATATACATTGCAAGATCATTCATCCACCCACTGAACAAAAGATATTTATGCATACATCAGAGTGCTTGACAACAGACAATGGGCCGTATGCATAAAACGTAGCAATTGCTTATAAGCAATTGCTTCAAGCACAAGCAAGAGCTTGTCAAGCAAAAGATCAAGTTCAAGCAATTGCTTAATTTCGTATGCATAAGCTTTTGCTTGTGCTGAAACCTTTTGCTTACACTGCCTAAGCAATTGCTTACGTGTTGAACAAAGCATCGTTACGGTTGTGCGAACATCGCACTGCATGACAACAAAGGGGATTCGTAGTGTATGCAAACATCGTGTAGTCCCTTGCATAGCAGCTTTCCCTGGTCGTGCCCGACCTGGCAACAGTATTTTTCTTACGCAAATATTTTCAAATCATGAACAAAATTGCCTACATGAATATAAATGGGCCGTATGCATACAAACAAGCAATTGCTTATAAGCAAATGCTTTAAGCACAAGCAAGAGCTTGTCAAGCAAAAGATCAAGTTCAAGCAATTGCTTAAATTCGTATGCACAAGCCTTTGCTTATGCTGAAACCTTTTGCTTGCACTGCCTAAGCAATTGCTTACGTGTTGGACAAAGGATCGTTACGGTTGTGCGAACATCGCACTGCAGGGCAACAACGCTTCGTGCCCGACCTGGCAGCAGTATTTTTTATTACGCAAATAGGGGGGAAACAGCGCGGAGCATATCGATGGACAAAAATTGCCGTAAAAAGTCTAAAATAACGGGAATTTGATAACAACATAACCTCTGGAATATGGAGCTTGAAATCATCCTGAAACCGTACGAAAATTTGATCCTTAAACGCGAATGCCCTGAGTAAGCAAGAGCTCAAGCTGGTCTGGATGTGCTTGAAAAAACGCAAGCAATTGCTTATCAAGACAAGTAAAAGGTTCGTTTTATGCATACGGTTTTAAGCAATTGCTTGTTTGGTAAGCAATTGCTTACGAGCAGTAAGCAATTGCTTGTGCTTGTAAGCAAATGCTTTTGCTTGCAAGCAATTGCTTGTTTTTATGCATACCGATTCAAGCAAAAGGCTAGCACAAGCAATTGCTTGTTTTTATGCATACGGCCCAATGTCTAAAATAACAGCCATTTGATTAAATATGTAATCACAACATAACCTCTGGAACCAGGAGTTCTAAATCATCCTGAAACGGTATGAAAACTTGATTCTAAAACGCGAATGTCCTTAGTAAGCAAGAGCTCAAGCTGGTCTGGAGGTGCTTGAAAAAACGCAAGCAATTGCTTATCAAGACAAGTAAAAGGTTCGTTTTATGCATACGGTTTTAAGCAATTGCTTGTTTGGTTAGCAATTGCTTACGAGCAGTAAGCAATTGCTTGTGTAAGCAAAAGCTTTTGCTTGTAAGCAAAAGCTTTTGCTTGCAAGCAATTGCTTGTTTGTGTGCATACCGATTCAAGCAAAAGGCTAGCACAAGCAATTGCTTGTTTTTATGCATACGGCCCAATGCTTGCCTGACCTTTCATAGAAAACATGTTTGATGAAGCAAGAACGATAACGTGTGCATTCAAACTTAACAAATATAACCTGATTGTGTCGTGTCGTGTGTCAGGCTCGTATTACCAGGGTCAGATCCAAGAAGGTGAAAAGAGAAAAATGATTATGAGAAACAAGAATCATGAAAAAAAGATGACACCAAAAATAAATCACAGACAATTGAAAAATAAAAATAAAATAATTAAAACATTAAAAAATTAAAAAACACAAATTAATGTAACGTGTAATTTACATTTAATCACAATATAAATATAAACATTGAACTTAATTCCCAAAATAATGTACAAAAATTGGCACACCTAAGAAGATTCAAACCAGTTCCACCAGGTTGAGAGGTTTCGAACACAAGTTTTTTTTTCCCGATGAGCTAACTAACAAACTTCATATGTGACGTGGTTTTTATCGTTATATATCTCTAAACCTCCATGTCTAAATTAGGTGATATTTGTTAAGTTCGAAAGAACACATGTAATCGTTTGGGCTTTTCTATGAAATGTCAGACAAGCATTGTCGGTTTGCAGAATGTATGCATAATAGCTTCTGTTCAAGGGGTGAAGTATCTTACAAGGTTGGGCAGGGTCTGCATGGAACAATAAGAAAGTGTGTCGTACAAACAAAGCTTATAATACCATTACAAACAATCTCATTTACCCTTTTCCTGAGTCTTTAAACCGAACAACTGGAAACCATTGTATCGAAACAATATACACACATACATCTAGGCCACCAGTGGCTGAATTAATGCAACCCAGAGTGGTGTAGGGTGGTAAACGTTTACTTGACGAACGGGGGGGGGGGGGGGGCAAGAACGTTGATAGTACTCCATACATGTAGGCGTATATTGAACGCTTTACTGTGATTGTCTGCATTTAAGATATCCTATATACCTTCATTACCAATTGTCCTCTCATGTTTGTTCCTGTCCTGTGAGTTGATTCATCTGTTTGAATCCTCACTAACAACGGGGACAAGAGCTTCATGGGGGTGGGATCCCCTGTACACACCCCATATCAAACACAGTCACATTGTCTATTTTAGGCGGCCTTTTCATGAGATTCACCTTCATTATTATTCTCATGAATATTCAATTATTCATGACCATCATTTGCATTTGTGAATAATGTCTCTCTTTCGGAGTTTGAGAGCGCTCTTTAAAAACAAGACATCGATAGGTGCTTCACAGCGGGTTCCTACGGTATTACTTACAATTACAATAAATACATCATGTACAACACTATAATAGCCTTCTCTATGTACGATGAAAGGTATACAAATTGACGCACTTTGTACTTACGAAATAATAACTGTATGATTCGAACTAGTACCTCAGTCGTTTAGTTCAAATATACCTAAGAGGAGTCATTCTCTTATCCAAATTTGTTAAACATTAATTCATTACACATAATCAATTTTGATGTACATTAATAAAGATACAAAGGTCCAAGCAATTTGATATTCTGCCAAAATTGAAACAGATATTAAATAAGCGGAAAATATTTATCGCTGAAAGCATAGATTAAGAGAGGGGCGGAGAGAAGGGGATGGGGTAAATTGATAGACAGGGGGGGGGGGGGCAGATGTCGAATGAATGAAGGAGGGGGAAGATAATAAAGAAAGAGTAGGGGAAAGACAGACGGATGGGGTGAGGGTGAAGGGGAGGGAGATAAGGGGAGAGAGCAATAAACATTGTATACCTTTAAAAAGATTAGAACTGAATTATATTGACTGTTCGATATTCTAGAAATAGAATCGGGGTTTTTCCAGCTGTTCAATTGTTATTGTTGCTTCTTCATTAGATACATGTTACAAATTTGGCGGTAAAAGCTCCTACTATTGGCGGGTTTATCTTGTCAATCGCTGTACAATAAAGAAATAATTCTATATATTCACATCCTTATTGCATATATCGATTTAGGACTGTCTCCAGAATTCTAAAAAGTATCTTGTTCAGTCGAAAGTTGCGGTGCTGAAGGTAAGAACACAATCATTATAATAATAGTTAATATCACAATTTATAAAGTTGTGGTAGCTTTGATGCACATACATGTATAATCATGTACTGTGTTGGATTGAAAATGGCATTGCGCACAATTCCAATATATGTTGTGTACACGTCTTTAGGAATTCATTTCTTTTCTCGAAATGTTTGTTTATCCTTCGTCTGATTACTCTTGTAGAATACACTTTTTATACCATATGATATCCTGAGGTCGGGGAATGAAAAAGTGTGACACGAATAAAGATTAAAATTCTTTCTTTTTTTTAAACAAAGTACGTCGCCAATTTGAATACGCACCCTTAATTCCTGAACGACTTTGCTAGAATCCCTGTGAACAAAAACAATTTAGTTACAAAACGATTTTGTTCACCTTCCCCTGTGTTCGTGTATTCGTTTATAGCTACAGTCAACCATCATGGCACAACAAAGCGTCGACATACCGGACGACACCATGCTCAAACTTGCAGGAGATACACCCTCAGGGAAAGGAACATCTCTTGGTGGGAGCAGCACGGCTTTCGTGGTCGACTCGGGTGCAGGTACGCTCGCCATTCTTGCGTGGAGAGATAGCAATTGTGTCTATGTAGTCCTGGGCCGCTATGTCAAGGTGTACACTTTAATATAAAAATAAGCGAATAAATATTAATATGAGCGAATAAAAGTTGACGGGCACGATATTTATCCCGTTTATTAGAATTACTCTATTCATGGACGGATTTTGATCAAAGAAACTGTGTTTTGAAAATAATGTTACTTTGTTCAGAACCTCGCAACACAATTATTTCTGGAAGCAGAATTGCCCTATCCCTTTAATTTTAGTTGAAATATCTCTGTTCCACTACGGATTATTTTGCTCTTGCCAACCCATCTTACCTCGATCTCATCCCTAATAATATTATCAATCTGTTTCAGAAGACACAGAAGATAGAGCATGTACAGAAGGAGTAGGTGAGGACGACGACGACGAAGAAGAACATGAAGACGACGAAGAAGATGAAGACGACGATGATGACGAAGATGAAGACGATGACGATAGCGAAGAAGAGGACGAAGAATCTGAAGATGACGATGACAACGACGAGGAAGAAAATGAAGACGACGAAGAAGGTGAAGACGACGACGATGATGACGAAGATGAAGACGATGACGATAGCGAAGAAGAGGACGAAGACGCAGAAGACATGGAAGATCATGTGGCCATGATGATCCCCCTACCAATATTAGCTTCTAAGGCATCGATAATGCGGAAACGCAAAGCATCTGCAAAAGTCGGTTTGCCCTCTCAACCACCAAAAAAGAAACGGAAGAAAAAGTCATCGACGAAATCGAAATCTGCAGAGGCAAAGTGGAAAGTCTCCAATGCCAATCAACCAGGCGGTAAAAAAACGAAGAAGTCGAAGAAAAAGGGTGGGGCGAAGAGAGCTGTAAAATCTCCGAAAGCAAAGGGGGGAGGTAGAAAAACAGTTCTACCAGCCAGTCAGAAAATTATCAAGGCTAAGCCCGCGGCAAAAAAGCCTAACCCAACTAGTAAGCGTACTGCTACAACGTCCCAAAAGCCAACTACCGCGGCAACGAAGCCAAAGCCAGCTCATGGACGAAATAGTTCTGCCTCGTCCCAAAGGCCAAAGCCCGCGGCAAAGAAGCCAAATCCAAATCTTAAACGGGCTTCCACGTCCAAGCCGAAAATTAGACGAAGATAAACATTTACGCTCCCAAGTTAATATCAACATCGCTCCCAAGTTAATATCAACATCCAAAACCGGAAAGTAACATCTACGTGAATAGAAATATCATTGATAATAATTAAAATTAATAATAATATCCGTAAGTGCACCATATACTAAAGTATTAAACATTATCTTATGCGTTTGCTTTTACATGGTTTATGTATTAGAAACTCGTTTATTTTGAGATAATTTTCATCGAATCAAAGCTATTTTATTTACTAACTTGATCACGTCTTCACGTAGTATCGTTAAAACAGTGTAAATGTGTGATATTCAGGTTCCATTCAATTGATTGTAATTATATTTGTCATGTTTGTTAGACATTCATCAAAAATAGCATAAGAAATATGCGGTACACTATTTTAATACACTATTTCTATTGTATTATATTAGCTATCTGTGTGTTTGATTGTTTTTTACACATTTCAAAATAACTAAATAACATCAATTATGTGAAAAGTTTTTGTGTGGGGTATTCCTTTCAGTCGGTTATTAATCATAATTATTTTGAATAGATATATAAGTAGTAATAGGCGTAGCAGTAAGTTATACCGGGCCTTCGGTCTGGATTACACGTACAGTCATTGTATAATGGACCTCTTTTATCAAGGTGATACATTTTGTTATAGGTACACGACGTACCAAATACAACTGCACAGGTTGAAATCATAACATATTAAGATAATTTTATGATATTATGATGGCTGAGATCTAGTAAAGTGTATGGTAACACCAAAATGGTGTGAGGAAATGTAAATCATTTCACAGGGGGGAAAAGGAACATAGGAATAATAATTTGTAAAACGTCTTATAACATGATCACCGGTATATGGGTGTGGAGATTTGTACTGTTTTAAATAGCTTATGATACAATTGAATAACTATTTTCGGTATGATTGTATAGTATCACCATCATCATCATTAATCATCATCAACATCATCATTGTCATCATCATCCACATCATCATCATCGTTATCATGAGTGGCGTAGGTACGGGGCAATGGGGGCATGTGTCCCCAAAATTTGACAAATAATAGAAAACATGAATTTGGGAAAATCGTTGAAAAACTAAAGAAATACATAAGGTGTGCCCCCCCCCCCCCCCTAACTCGCGTGCCCCGCCCCTCCTCCTCTTCCCCAATCAGTCCGACCACGCTACGCCACTGATCATCGTTATCATCAGAAATTGCATTGCCTGACAGAATTAGTAAATTTGTATGCTCTTTGATGTGGATTGTTTAATTTACTTTTTACTGTGTTCTTAATATGTTTGGAAACAATTTCATTTCGATGAAATAACATAAACCAGGACTCCATGGTCATGATGGTGTGATCTAAGTCTGTTAGTTTACTTACTTGTACAGTATAGTAATGGAAGGGAATCGATTAACAATATAACTGGAGACCTGTAGGTTTTGTTTTTTATTAATAACGATGTTTGGTTGTTCAGCAAAGGTATTACGTATATGTACATTAATTGTCTGGCTTTGGGGATAAATTTAGTAACTTACATATAATTTGTACATTAAATGACAAATCTGCTTTTGCACATGAACAACTATATAATATTATACCTTGTATATGCATTAAATAAAAGATACGGCAAAACGATTGAATGCAGTTTAACCTTTAACCATGTATGCTTCACACTCATTTATACCTAATGCACGTTTAATAAGAGCGTGGGAGAAGAGTCAATCCTCTTATCACGTTTGTACACAAATATATCATATCAATACGTGGTTAGAATGAAACTTGATACTCTGCCAAAATTGCAACATAAAAAAACAGATGATATATCTATGGTTTGACAAAATACATAGTGGGAGAGAAAAAGGTAGAGAGAGAAGTGAAAGATAGGGGGTCAATCATTGAGTACGGGGACAGGTCTGAAAGAGAGAAATGGCGAGAGAGGGGGAGGGGCAAGGGGTTCAACATATAGAAAGAGTATAGGGTGGCCCAAAAAAAACGGAACGGGGCACTTCCCAAAATATAGTACCAACATATTTATGTCCATTTGATAGGGTGTCTTTTCCAATGAAAAACGATACCAAGAACAGTAATGTTGGTCGTGTAGTTTTTGTTTTAGGACGCTGTGAGTGAGACCATGTCAGGTGCCTATTTTTGTCAATTTGTACCTAGTCAATGCCAGTTAAATTGCACCCCCTGCCTGTAATACCATTCAACGAACACGCCCATGCTCTCGGCACACGGCTGAGTGCACACTAACAATGGCGCGCCTCGTTGAACGATATGAAAGGCGGTACGTGCGATCTATCAAGGACCTGACATGGTGTCACTCACAGCGCCATAAAACAAAAACTACACGACCAAATTGACTGTTCTTGGTATCGTTGTTCATTTGAAAAGACACCCTATCCGATGGACACAATACATTTGTTACTATAATTTGGGAAGTGCCCCGTTCCGTTTTTTTGGGGGGCCACCCTGTATAGGGGACAGGACTGATAAAAAGAGGGGGGAGTGAGGGATGGGTGAGAAGGAGTTGGAGAACATGAAAGGGGAGGGGCGAGATAGCGACAAACAACATCGATTGATAACAAACTTATTTATATTGTTCCAGGGGCGAATCTAGCTTTTTGCTAAGGGGGGGTTGACCCAATGACGATGCGGACACTGTGTGGGTCTGGACACATGATGGCGTTTTTCTATGCACATCACATTTTCACTTGACAGCCCAAGGGGGGGGGGGTTAAACCCCCTAACCCCCCCCCCCCCCTTAGATCCGCCACTGTTGTTCGATATTCTAAAATTAGAATCGGGTATGTTCCATCTCATAAAAGTATGTATTGGTCCTTCTCCTTTGTGCCACATAGACGGTAAAAGCTGCGACTCGTGGCGGGGTTTGTTCAGCTCAATCTTTTTACGACCAACAATTAACGCATTTTACAAATTCATTTCTTGGGTGGAGGCCTATACGATATACATTCTCCAAGATTGAGACTATCCGTATGAATTATACCGGGCCTTCGGTCTGGATTACACGTACATTCATTGTATAATGGACCTCTTTTTATCACGGTGATACATTTTGTTATAGGTACACGACGTACCAAATACAACTGCACAGGTTGAAATCATAACATATTAAGATAATTTTATGATATTATGATGGCTGAGATCTAGTAAAGTGTATGGTGACACCAAAATGATGTGAGGAAATGCAAATCATTTCACAGGGGAAAAAAGGAACATAGGAATAGTAATTTGTAAAAACGTCTTATAACATAATCACCGGTATATGGGTGTGGAGATTTGTACTGTTTTAAATAGCTTATGATACAACTGAATAACTATTTTCGGTATGATTGTATAGTATCACCATCATCATTAATCATCATCAACATCATCATTGTCATCATCATCCACATCATCATCATCGTTATCATAAGTGGCGTAGGTACGGGGCAATGGGGGCATGTGTCCCCAAAATTTGACAAACAATAGAAAACATGAATTTGGGAAAATCGTTTAAAAAATAAAGAAATACATAAGGTGTGCCCCCCCCCCCCCCCCCCAATAACTCGCATGCCCCTCCCCCCTCCTCTTCCACAATCAGTCCAACCACGCTACGCCACTGACAGAATTAGTAAATTTGTATGCTCTTTCAAAATTTGATGTGGATTGTTTAATTTACTTTTTACTGTGTTCTTAATATTTTTGGAATCAATTTCATTTCGATGAAATAACATAAACCAGTGCCCATATTCATAAAACCCCGATAAGCTAGTTGGTTGATCAAATTACAATTTCGATGTCCGCTAGGCTTAGCTGGTATTCACAAAAGGCCGATAGGCTAAATTCGCTATCGTAGTCAAGGCCTGGCCTAGCATGACAACCCATCTGTCTAAATTCCACAAGCATTTGGTATTCCACGACATTGTTAGTCGAAATGCGAACAATTACAACAATAGATCTGCGGTGCCGACTAAATGCATTGAAATCTATTTATGCGGGACCTTCTGTATAGAGCTTTGTTGGACTTACAACAAAGGCGTGAAGTTGAATGACGACCTAACACCCAGCTAAATTTGTCTTATTCACCAAAGCCAGATAGGACAAATTTTAGCGACAACTGGACCAAAAATGTAGAGATACTCTGTTGTACCTCTAAATTGCTAGCAAGTAACAATCTGCCCGGTTTTTGTCACTGCGTGAAGCGCGATCGTGAACATGGCACGGAGAATATTCGAGTTAGGTGAATTAAGGCGTGCCATGCGTAGGGAGCGCGTTTTTCGTGATAGGAGAAACCCACTAGAAGTTTTTGATAATAGCGAATTATGAGGAGGGAGATGTATTTGTTTTATTGGGAATCGTAATGACAAAATGTGCTTCCGCGTGATTCCCGCACCCGAACCCCCCCCCTCCCCCCCATTCACCCTTATTAAGACAATTATGTTATACTTTTCACACCACATTGGCTGCCCCTTGACTCCCCCATCGGGTTGGCCCGGTTCAGCTCATGCAAACCATATTTGATCATCTTGTATTTAAAAATAGCACACAACAAACTCAATAAAACGCATCATAAGGGGCCATCTACAAAGTACGTACACAACATTTTTTTTGTCCGAAATTAATCCCCTTCCCCCTGTACCCACTTTTTGTACTTGTTTGCATGTGGTTGAATGCAGCGTACGCACCAGCGTGAACCCCCCCCCCCCCCCCCCCCCGTCTTGTGCGTACGTGTACTTTGTAGATGGCCCCTAACAGGAAGAAAGTGGGACATTCTTTCTTTCACAAGTTTGAATTAACTGCGCATTTATGCGATGTTGCAATGTCAAACAAACTTGCGACAGATGGAACTGTTACCATGACAGCCACGATGAATAAATTAGGTCATCCGAGTTGTTAGCTTGTTATCGGTATGGTTAGAAGTGCTTCTTGAATTACGATTTAGCAACCCGCTACGAAGATTTCAAATGGCTATTGTATTACAAGGCTTAGACGCTCGTTGATTGGTCGATATGGTAAGGGCATAGACAGCACGCAAAATCTACACACATTACTAAAGACATACCCATGCACGTGTGTGTTGTGCACTGGTCTGTGAAAACAAAGGTGATCACCCAAGCGAGTTTCATGTGTTCGCCGCTACTTATCGTCCAACCTGGCATTTTGGCAAGGAGATAAGGCCTAGCTGACAGATAGGCTATCGGGCTTTTATGAATGTGGCCACTGGACTCCATGGTCATGATGGTGTGATCTTAATCTGGTACTTTCTTGTATAGTTATGGAAGGGAATCGATTAACATTATAACTGGAGACCTGTAGGGTTTTATTTATAACGATGTTGTGTTGTTCTGCAAAGGAATTAAGTGTATGCACATTTCTGGCTTTGGGGATAAATTGAGGAACTTACATACAATTTGTACATAAATTTAAACAAATCTGCGTTTGTACATGAACAACAATATAATATCGGAAATAATATCGCTAGTGATATTCGTTTGTCTCGCAATGTATGGAAAACTAGGAATCTAAAAGATCACAACGTTTCGTGTGCCGCTGCAACTCTTTGTCAAGTGATATAATATACCTTTTATATGCATTAAATAAAAGATATGGCAAAACAAATAAATGCAGTTTAACCTTTAACCATGTATGCTTCACACTCATTTATACCTAATGTACGTGTAATCAGAGCGTGAGAGAAGAGTCATTCTCTTATCAAGTCATTAATAAAGTATGTACACAAATATATCATATCGATACGTGGTTACACGAAATTTGATAATTTGCCAAAAATTGCAGCATAAAAATATATATATATGGTTTGAAAAGATGCATAGAGAGAGAGAGAGAGAGAGGGGGGGGGGGGGAGGGTGTGAAAAAACAAGGGGTCAATATTTTAAAGATTGAGTAGGAGGTCTGACAAAGAGAAATGGCGAGAGAGAGGGAGAGAGGCAAGGGTTTCAACATTATAGTAAGATTAGGGGATAGGTGGATATGTGAGGAGGAAATGGAGAACATGAGAAGGAGGGGAGGGGCGAGATAGCAACAAACAACATCGATTGATAAAGAACTGTGATTTATATCGTACGATATTCTAAAATTAGAATCGGGTATTTTCCATCTCATAACTGGTATGAATTGGTCCTTCACCATTGTACCACGGAGACGGTAAAAGCTCCGACTCGTGGCGGGTTTTTCAGCTCAACCTTTTTACGACAAACCACGCATTTTACACTATATATTTTCTGAAATTGAGACTATCCGATTTCATTGTAGCCGAAAATTGCGGTGCTAAAGGTAAGAATATATTGTTATTATAGCTTATTATGTTTTTTCATTGAATAATGGTAGCTTCTGTGGACATACACTATGAAATCATGTTACTGCAGTTTACGACGTAAGGTGATTATATAGTTGTGTGCTTAATTTAGCAATATTACAGGGGTGAGGAATCGTCTATTTTCGATATATTAAACATAGTTCATATTATATAAACAATTATTTAGATAAAACACTGTACCGTATATATTTTGATTAAATTAAATAAACATATTTTACTAATCGTAATTGTAATTATATAATTATTATAATATTGATGAAAGAAACTCTAATAATAAGTGGAAAAGTAATTTATATATTATATATTGACAAAGTACACATTTTTAAATGAAAAACAAAACAATCATAGACATCACAGTAATGGTCTGCACTATAAATATTTTATACAATATTTACGACTAAATTTTTACCTCTTATGACGTGCACAGATGACCAAGGTAAGCGAGGAATTAGTGGAAACCATCGCCCACCGCATCGGAGATCGCCCTGTGAAGGCGGTGGCCAGACTTGGTGATCTCCTCGGCTTGGACAAATCTCTGATAGAAACACATGATGTGGTTGCAAGGGGTGATGGGCTGGTCTCTGTCAGTGAAATACAAAATATGATACTTCATTGGTTGACGAAAACTCCAGAGGACAAGCAAAGGAGCTGGTTGAAAGCAATTTTGGAGATGGAAGGTTTCGCAGATGCGGCAGGAGCATGCGTTAGCGAAGGTACGATCACGATGACTGGTTTTCTACATAAGGGGACTAAATTATGCCAAATGTAATACAAACTAATAACAGTATAATGATTTAATTAGATTATGGCCAAAAAGATCATATCAATCATAGACATGAATTTAAGAATATTGTAATCACAGTTAGTACGTCCATTATTTGGACGTAGAAATAATGATTAAAAGGCAGATGATTGTCATTAATTTGTTCAAGGTTCCTCAATATTATTTTGTTTCAATATTATATAGCTAAACCTATTGCAATGACATTTGTGTTAAGTCTGTATAAAGTTTTGTTTTCACCAAACTTTGCAGTGATTTTAAGATTGAAAATGAAGACTTTACTCATACACTTCTTTATAGCCTACCCGGCAATAGTGTTGGGCACTGTGTCAGAGATACGTTTTGATTATTAAATAAAAACTAAAGCCCCCCCACCCCCCCCCCCCCACCCCAAAAAAAAGGAACTTGGAAATAATAAGTGTTGTTAATCTTATAAAACATACAATAAATAATTTACTGCAGTTATCCTTCATTGATATCATCCCCTCACTAAGAAGACGCAGGGGATAACGAAACTTCAGGAGATGACGAAGACGATGATGATGACGATGAAGAGAGCGACGATGACGAGGACAATGATGGTGAAGAGGGTTACGATGTCGAAGGAGATAAAGATGATAGTGAAGAAGAGGTAGACGACGAGGTGTGCGAAGAAGACGAAGAAGGAGAAGGCGCAGTAGAAGAAAGAGGAAGTGTGTCAGGTAATAACTCCTTGGTTTCGGGAGGAATCTCACGAGGAAGGTCAGGAAACAGCCAAGATGATAATAACTATTACAAATAAATTTCCCTGACAAGCGAACATAAAGTGTGTGTGTATGTGAGGGAGGGGGGGGGGGGGGGGGGGGGGGGGGGCTTCACCACAAAACTCCCCGCGTTTTTGGCGCCAAAACGGCATAGAATTTGCTCGGCATAATATGATAACGTCGGTAACTGATGTTTTCCCCCAAACGTAATGCTTTTCCCGATATCGAGGTGCCATTTGGCCGTAAATTACATGTTTTTTCCCAAACTGCCGCGAATACTACCGCATTTACCAGCAACTCTCGAGTATGCATGTTAACGTGATCTAATAACTACGATAGTCGTGCAGCATTATGACAAAGGGTTGATAAAAAGGTGATCTAGTATGTTAACTGAGTGAGTCAAATACTAAATGTTATGTTACTAATAATGTATTAGTTAGAAAAAAAACAGGCATGGAAGCATCTCTAGAGATGTAAGTGAGTTTGGTCGATTCAGGAAAAAAAATTTGCTAGATCCATTAAACCCTTCCTTTGTTATTTTGCTGCTTCCAGACGATCGCCTTCCAACTGTGAATCAGTGTGGAGCATCCAATACCATCACCTCATCAGGGAGTGGTGACGTCAAAGGCAACTCAATGATCGGACAGCAGACGAATGTGCACTACAGGTATGTTAGAGGGAAAGAAAAGTACCTGTCTAATTTCCTTTTAGTCGCCAAAACTTGTACGTTATCATTGAAATAAAAAAAGAAGTCATCATTCTACCATGCTTAATTGGTATAAAGAAATCTTCCAATGTCATGTACAACGCTAATTACATTCAAATAGGAACCGTTAACACAACATGGCACTAGTTTATTCAGAACAAAGCGCGTTGATAGGGAACGCTTTTCCTTCAGAAAATTGTATGTGGTTTCTTTTAAATCAATAATGAGGACATTGGATTCAATATAAGAGCCACTCTGGTTCATTGTTACCAATCTGTTATAGGACGTTTACAAAATTGTTATTTCATATTGGTTCTAATGCGAACCTCTTGTCCTCTATGTCCTCTTGCAAAACCTGAACTCAGTCATCTTCTGCCACTACCTCGCAGATTACATTGTCCCCACCCTACACACAAACAAATATTTGAGTGATTTTACTCAAAAAAACAAATAAATCGTTGCCACTATTATTGACACACATAGTTGAGTGCATTGACTCATCAAATTAAGTTGAAAAACGCACGCATGCGAGTTTTATTCATTTGCCACTATAGTGACACGGCATATGAGTATTTTTGTATTTACTCAAGCTGGTGTGTAATTTAACATAATGTTGTGAGTGATATTTACTCAAGCTGGTGTGTAATTTAACATAATGTTGTGAGTGTTACAAAAAATACTCATAAAAAAAAACCCCAAAACACTCGACTTAATGGGTAGGGTATGATTTTACTCGCAAAAAACAGTTCTCATTTTTTGTGTGTACCCCCTCTTGAGCAAGCATGCCAATCATCGTTCTTTCTTTACCCGTACCCCACATTCATCTTAATTAATCGTGTTCTGCTTTGATTTTCCTCTTAATCAATTTACACGTTATTATAGTGCTCCAACGAAGATTGTGAAAGAACACGTGCCCATTGTGATCTCCCGACCAGTACCCTTTCCCGTGGCAACAGCAGTACCAACGAAACGCAAAGCATCTGCAACAGACGGAGCGCCCTCTCAACCACCTAAAAAGAAACGGAAGAAAAAGTCATCGACGAAATCTAATTCGGCAGGAGCAAAGGGGAAAGGCGCCAACCCCAATCAACCAGGCAGTAAGAAAACGAAGAAGGCGAAGAAAAAGGGTGGGGCGAAGAAAGCTGGCAAATCTCCGAAAGCAAAGGGAGAAGGTAGAAAAACAGTCCAACCAGCTAGTCAGAAAATTAAGAAGGTCAAGTCCGCGGCAAAAAAGCCCGCGGCAAAAAAGCCCGTGGCAAAAAAGCCGGTGGCCAAAAAGCCCGCGGCAGCAAAGCCCGCGGCAACAAAGCCCGCGGCTGTCAAAAAGCCTTATAAGGCGGCCCCGAAGCCCGCGGCGGCCAAAAGGCCCAAAAGGCCCACGGCGACCAAAAGGCCCACGGCGGCCAAAAGGCCCACTCAAAATCGCGGCACTTCCAAGCCAAAAAGTAGACGGAGATAAACACGTGAGCAGAATTATACATCACGGAGATGAACAACGTGCACTTCAATAATAATAATATAATTGATATACTATTGAAGGGGTAGTTGGGTTTTGGTATAGAGGGCGCTACACAAAATGATGTTTTGGTGAGATAATGAAAAACTGAGTGTCAGATTCGAAAGAGCATACAATTTTAATGACAGAATAAACTTTATTTGATCAAAATCGGTTCAGAAATGGCTGAAATATCCATAAACATAAGAAATAATTGTGGGGCCCCACAATTATTCGATAATTTTGAACCAGCCGTTAAAATTGTATTAAAAATGCTTCCTTTTTTGTTAATTTACAAAAGAGGTTTTTAAATAGTTGTTGATTACCTCTCTATCTAATCACTATTTCAACAAAACATCACATGCACAATATGTTATTTACAATGGTTTAAACCAATGAGTTTTTAAAGAGCGCCCTTTTGAATTTTAACTTTTTCAACAATTTTCAAAAGAGGTTTTTAAATAGTTGTTGATGATTTCTCCATTTGATCAGTATTTCAACAAAACATCACATGCATAATTTTGTATGAACAATGGTTGAAACCAACGCTTTTTTTAGAGAGCGCCCTTTTGTGTTTTAACGGCTCTTTTTGAATGATAACAGGCTTTTTACTTAGTTATTTGTAATTTTGTATTCCTTTCGAGCATGTGAAGTTATAATTATTAGTTTGTAATGTAATGGTGCAGGTTTTGGTTACTAAAATTCAGTTTGAACAAAACTATACTCTCTTTACCAAAACTCAACTATCCCTTTAATCCATAAGGGTATATACTATCAGGCAGTGACTTGAAACAAAAAATCAAGGATAAATGGAATTGGTCTCATCAATTTAGGTGGAAATGTCTTTCTTATCATAATGTATTAATTGTCTTTTAAATCGTTTATGTACGCCTTAAAAGAGGAAAACGCGTTTATTTTGAGAAAACTTTTTTAACCAAAGACATTTACTATAAGAAATATGTTAACATTCTTGTCGCTATTGAGTGTTTTAATTAACAAACGCTTTTACATATTTCATACATTCTTCTATTCAATCAAGATTGTGGTGATTGCAATCGGGATACACCTGGTGCAATGTATTAATGTGCATAGTAGGGTACCGCCAGGGGCATGGGGTACGTGCCCCTCTCAACAACAACAAAATTAATACAAAATTAAATAATTATATTTTAATAAAAACATAATCCTTAAAAAAGTACCAACAAAATGTATGTGATACGTTTTATGATAAATGGCTGGGTATAATCAAGTGGATGACACTACTTATGTTGTTAAAATGTTATGCTTCACTAATATGGTGTGAAACAAATAAACATGACTGGATAATTGTAGAAAGTATGTATTATAATCGACAATAATGGGTCAGTAGTCAGTACAGTATAGCGCTTCGAGATTCGTACAGCATCGTTCTATATCTGACGCTAATTGAATAAGTACCTCATCATCATCATAATCATTTAATGTAAAACTTGGCAGAATTAATAAATAATCTTTTGTCTACCAAAATATGTTTTTAATTCCTTTTTGTCTATGTTCATATATATTTTCAGAAAATTCACAAACTTTTATAGGCTTCCATTGTTTGATCCAACACAGGATGGTATCTTATTTCATAATGGATTGATACTACTCATGAAGCCATGTTTTTAATAACCTTTGTGTTGTGCTGTGTTGTGTGGTGGTGTGTTGTGTTGTGTTGTATTGTGGTGTTGAAGTGTACTCTGTTGTGTTGTGCTCTACTAAGTTATGTTGTATCGTGTTGGGTTGTGTTGTGGTGTGTTGTGTTGTGTTGTGTTATGGTGTTGAATTGTGCTGTGTTGTGCCTTACTAAGTTGTGTCGTGTCGTGTAGTGTTGCGTTGTGTTTTGTTGTGTCGTGTTGTGTCATGTCATGTTGTGATTTGTTGTGTCGTGTTGTGTTGCGCTGTGTTGTGTTATGTTGTGTTGTGCTGTGCTGTGTTGTGTTATAATTTGTAGTGTAGTGTTGTGTTGTGTTGTGTTATGTCGTGTTGTGTTGCGTTGCGTTGCATTGTATTATGTCCAGCTTTGTTCGTTGTGCTCATATAAGAACAGAGTTTTGCCGGGTAAGGACAATGGAGATAGTTAAAATAAAATATAAATTTGAATTTTTAAGGGTGGAGAATGTCCGATATAGCTTATTCCTGAAGGTAAACACATTTAACGCCTATCGAAATGTATAATGATCATGATGGTACATGTAGTAGTATGGTGGCTGGAAAGGTAACTTATTTTGAAATAAATCATAATACATGTGTCCCCCAAAACTGCACTATCCCTTTAAGCGCTATATAAGCAATAAACATTTTATTATCATTTTATTATTTTGTCGCTCGATTGTTGTGATGGCCGTCTCCTTCACGAGGGCCAGGTCCTCATCCGGGCAGTCCAATCGTTTCATTTTTTTTTCAAACATGATGTATCAAATAAAACCGAACATTAATATGGAAGAGTTTTAAATTAGTATAAAAAATTGAGATGTGTTTCATGCTTGCATTAGTAATAAAATATGATGCCTGGGGTCTACTCAAGACACTCAAGACACATATAAAAATGTTGTCTGACGGTACGCTTTACCAAAGCGGTGTGAGAAAGTTTCAACAATTTCATAGAAAACAAATAAAATATGAATGGATAATTGTAGAAAGTTTATATTACGTATATCACCCATAATGGGTCAATATACTATAACGCTTGAGGATGATGCACTGTTTTATATCTGACGCTGTATAATTGAATAAGAATTTTCACTATGAATAATCATTAGTAGAATTGTATTATCATCATCGTCATCATCATAATCAGATAATGTAAAAATTGGTAGAATGATTAAATACGTATATGGTCGATTCCAACGAAAAGTGTACACGGCATGTTCAGACCTATTTGATTTTTTTTTAAAGGTCCGACAATCTTGATTTTTCTTTGAGCAGGTATATTGGCGAGACCTTTCGCGCCATACAAAATTTGTGACCACTGCATTTATATTTTTTTTCTACAGGGGCAGAAAACATGCTCTTTTTGACCACTTTTTGAAAAATCTCTTTAACGTTTTTTTGAGCGGTTAAAATCTTAGAATGAAGACATGATACGATTTGGTTTATTCTTAAATTGGAAGTTGACGCATATGTCCGGACTCATTATATGAGTTTTTGTAAGTGAGTTTTTTGTAACTGGCAATCATGTGATTTTTGGTGATTTTTTACCCAGTGGTAAATTGTATAGCGTTGCCTACGAATACATTTTTTAGCACGCTCAACCTTATTGAAAAATTCGTCACACGATTACAAATTTGTACTCAACTTAAACCTTCATGTGTCTACTTTTCAAGCATTATATTTTTTTTTTTTTGGGGGGGGGGGGCCATTTAGATTACGAGCACACCGGGTTAAAAAATTACGTTTTTTGCCTCATTTAACATTAAACCGTTTTCTCCTCTTTGTTTAACAAGCGTGATCATCATATTAATGAATACATTTATGTGTATGATTCGAAGGGATCCTTTGGCAATATATTAAAGGTAAATGCCAGTTTTGGAAACGCCCCCCTCTCAAAAAAATGAAATGGAAGCTCTTATTACCAATAATGTGAAAGAATATAATTGTACTAATATAGGATTATCCAACTTTGGCCAAGAAACCGCCTACTAATTGATATATTTGCACAATTATAACTTGATCTGCTGCAGATAGAGATCGCCAACTCCGGAATCGCCCATACGCTACGTACAATGACCCGCGTGCGAGTACACGAGGTGTTCGTTATATGGGCTTGTCCCCAGCTTGTCGATATCTCCCCCAGCGCTAGCGGCGTGGACAGGTCCGAACTGGCGGTGGATTTATAAATTTCACAGGCGGATATTGGGTTTCTTCCGATATTTATGTATTTAACGAGCCTTAGGTTCCGATTTTAACACACAATCCCTATTTCAATACTGATTCAACAATAATGATCAATATAGATGTATTCGGCTTCTTTCCCAAAACTGGAATTCATCTTTAAAATCAAAATAACGATAGTCAATGCTTTAATAAGAACATTAATGTGACATTTTATCATGGGGACACTCTGTATTCGTAGGTAAAATGTACTCGTAGGTAAAAAGACAAAAGTAAACTTTCGGATATTAAAGCCCATTTGGATGTCACAATCAACCTGATAAGTGTGCACTTTCTAAATCCGACCAGATGCTTTCATCATCTTGAGTTTCGACTGCAAATATGATTTATTTATAAAAAGTTCCGAATAGATACAAAAATAACGGTTTTATCATTGATTTTTTTAATCGGTTAATAACAAATTTTTTTTAAAATGTTTAAAAACCACATGCATCTGATGGTCCACTTTAAACTCAAACTATCTGCCTCAAGATGATCGACCCATTCGATCCAAAAGCAATTGCGGTAGTTCGAATTGCATTTTGGTATTTTTGTCAATGAAATTTGTCTGTTTGTCGAACAGTTGTATATAAAACACATTACAAATCGACGTAATCGATTATTTTCATTTGTATTCCAATTACACGAGAGATTGATTCAGATATGGATCTGTATAAAGTAGGTAAAATATCGAAGCACACACCGTTTGACATCTTAATATACCATATAAAGATGGTAAGAATGATAGTATAAAATGTGACATCATGTAATACATTGGCTCAATTTTATTAATTTTTTTATCTTACAATACGCCCTTACCCCCTCCGAAAATTTAAGTTAAAAAACAATCAATATGTTTCGCCTAACTTTCAGCTACCGTTTCCCAACCGTACTCTAATTACCTCAGATATATACTTTTTGGAATCTTGGGGAGATAGAAAATTCGATTTTTGTAATGTATGTGTCATATTTTTGCGCACAAACCTAAATTTGATATTTTTTGAAAGGGTATTTCCCACTCTTTAGAATACTGGAAAATAATTCTGATTCACATCTTATTTAAACAAATTATGAAAAGTGATACAACCTCATGTTTTTAAGACAGGAATATTTCAACACACTAATAAAACATTTGAACTTGAAAATTTATAACAGAGTGATGTTTAAAGGGGTAGTTTAGTTTTGGTAAGGCTGAACTTAAGTAGCCAAAACCTGCACAGTAACATTATAAACTAATAGTTATAACTCCACCATGCTCGAAAGGTATACAAAATTACAAACGACTAAGTAAAAAGCCTGTTATCATTCAAAAAGAGCCATTGAAACACAAGAGGGCGCTTTTTAAAAAGGCATTGGTTTCAACCATTTTTCATACAAAATTATGCATGTGATGTTTTATTGATATAATGATTAAATAGCGAGATCATCAACAACTATTTTAAAAAACGCTTTTGAAAATTTTTGAAAAAGTGCAAGCATTTTTTTATTTTTTTCTAAAAATCATCTAATTATTTGGGCCCCAAATAATTATAAGATCAGATATATTTATTGATATTTCAGCCGTTTCTGGGTCGATTTTGACCAAATAAAGTTTATTCTGCCATTAAAATTGCATGTTCTCTCAAATTCGACACTCAGTTTTTCATTACCTCACAAAAAATTGTGATCTGCAGCGCCCTCTCTACCAAAACTAAACTACCCCTTTAAGACACAATATGTGAATGTATTCCATGATTAGCATCTTATAGATGAAATAAAAGCAAATGTTTGCATGAAGCAGATTGATTTGGAGTTCCAAAATCACATTTTTAAAGTAATTCATCTTCATTCGTAGGCAACGTTAGGAAATGTACCATTAACTTCTCAATGCACACTTATTAGGCCTCCATTGTTTGATCCAACGCAGGAGGGTATCTTAATTAATTTAGTACACTAATAATACTCATGAAGGTTATTGTTCTTTTGTAATAACCTGTGACAACAAAGGTGTGTTGTGTTGTGCTGTGCTGTGCTGTGCTGTGTTGTATTGTGTTGGGTTGTATTGTGTTGTAGTGTTGGGTTGGGTTGAGTTGTGTTGTGTTTAAATGTGTTGCGTTATGTTGTGTTGTGCAGTGTTGTGTTTTGTTGTGTTGTGCTGTGATGTGGTGTCCTGTGCTGTGCTGTGGTGTCCTGTGCTGTGTTGTGTTGCGTTATGTTGTGTTGTGTTGTGTTGTGTTGGGTTGGGTTGGGTTGAGTTGGGTTTTGTTGTGTGTTGTGTTGTGTTGTGTTGTGCAGTGTTTTTGTTATATTGTGCTGTGCTGTGGTGTCCTGTGCTGTGTTGTGTTGTGTTGGGTTGGGTTGGGTTGTGTTGTGTTGTGTTATTGGGTTGGGTTGGATTGTGTTGAGTGTTGTGTTGTGCTGTGTGTTGTGTTGTGTTGTGCCGTGTTTTGTTGTGTTGTGCTGTGCTGTGGTGTCCTATGCTGTGTTGTGTTGTGTTGTGTAGGGTTGGGTTGGGTTGGGTTGTGTTGTGTTATGTTGTGTGAAGTTCGCGAATTTCCAACTCTGTACGTTGTGATCATAGTATCAGCCGGGTAGGAAAAATACAAATGGTGAACATAAAATAAAAAATTGATGTTTTCAGTGTGGCGAATGTTGAATTATATTGTCCAGGTACTGTGACCATGTGATTAACAAAAGCAAAAAATATTTATAAAAAAAACTGATTCCGCCCGGGCTCGAACCGGGGACCTTGGGTGTGTTAGACCCACGTGATAACCGCTACACTACGGAATCTTCCGTGCTCACCGAGCGACTGTGTAACGCTAAGTTTTATACACTGTGCGAAATTACGTAGTCTATCTTGCAGACCCAATATGTTTGATGTGCAGTTAATTGAGCTCGTCAGTGGTGCACACTGAGTGCAGTATTCAGTGCACGCATGAGTGCACTATTCCCATATCTATATTATTGTACACATAATACTGTAGTTGCAGGATATTTTTGTGCGCCATTCGTGTTTAGGGCACCGCACAGGATCACACACACTCACTGGCGTACTGGTGGGGGGGCTTGGGGGGGCGCTAGCCCCCCCAAATAAAATTTCAATCATGGCTTATATCTAATTCGATACCAGTGATTGAAAAAAAATGTATTTTTAAGACAAGATAACTCATATTTTACTTCATGTCAATTCAAATTTCCGCCCTAAGTATGCACCAGACTTAAAACATTGCAAACTCACCCTTACCGTGCACGGACCCAATACCACCCTTCTCCCCCTCTCGGTCGCTCCACTCTCTCGGGAATAAGTCTTGTCTACGTCTAGAATTCTTTGTTCGTATTTTTGTATCATACATAATAAGGCTTTTGATGCACTGTTGAACTGTATAATATGTCACTTTGCTATCATTATTTTGGGGGTGCATATTCGATTTTTCTTTATGAAACAAATACAAACTCTTTTCCGGTTGGTTGAATCATGACGCACTTATAGTACTGTACTTATAGCCATGGCCCTGGGAAGCGGGGGTGCTGGGGGTGCTGCAGCACCCCCGGAAATTTTTCAGGGGGTGCGCAGCACCCCCTGCAAACATTTCTGTATGTTATATATCATTATGCTTCATTTACGAAATTGTCACACAGCCGACAGCCACAAATGACGCTTTTTTGTTTCTTTTTGTTTTTACTTTGGGATAATTTGGATATATGCAAATTATGGTTAGACGATATTGGGCAGGAAGGTCAGCTTGCTACAACGTCTGTAAACTATTTAATCTTCACAAAGATCAATCACTCAGACGAACATATCACCAGACGGGAAAATGCACCTTGACATTTCAGTGGCGGATCTACGGGGGGGGGGGGGGGGGGATGGGGTTTAACCCCCCCCCCCCCCCCCTTGGGCTGCCAAGTGAAAATGTATCAGTGAAAAAAGTGAAATAGCAAAACAATTTGCCGCTTTGTGGCTAGCAGTGAAAAAAGTGAAAAAAAATCACTTACGGGGGTCCAAAATAGCCAAAAAATCGCCGCTTTGTGGTTATCAGTGTAAAAAGTTAGCAAAAATCACTTACGGGGGTTCAAAATAGCAACAAAATTCGCCGCTTCGCGGCTAGCAGTGAAAAAAGTGAACAAAAATCACTTACGGGGGTCCAAAATAGCCACACAAAAATCGCAGCTTCGC